>JUJX01000054.1:158488-211562 GCA_000800745.1 Diaporthe longicolla
CCCGCCAGTCCGAGGCTCTCGAGACCCAGAGAAGCTAGTGAAGGCTATTGGGCTATCGGAAGCCATACCGTAGCCGATGTTGTCAACGCGCATCGCGTGCAACCATATCTCAGCCTTGAGACCCGTCTGAGATTTCGGTCGACTTGCTGGTGTGACACAAATAACCGACGAGGCCTTGACCTTTCTTCGTCCAGCCATTATCATCCGGACCGGAGCTGATATGGACACCAACAAAGAGATAAGTGGATCAGATGAGACTCTTAGCCTTCCTACTAAATTCCACCGTCGACATACCACGTCAACCGGTGAAAATCTTTGCGCTGCGGTGCATTTTACAGCTCCCTAGTGAATTAAGAGGCAATCTTGGTCGACTCCCACAACTGTTACCGTCGTCCACCTGCCGTACGGCGTTCACTGAAAGAAATCTGAAGATAAGGGCAAGATCATGGGTGGTCAATCACGTGCCCCATCTATGCGACCTGACAGCGGCGACGCTAGGCATTCATAGAAGATGCTAGGCATTTGATTAATAGGGTCTAAAAGTGTCATACTCTATGCTACTCACATCGCTTTGATATGACAGACTTTGCCCAGCTAGGAGGGCAGAATGTGAGCTTTCTATGTAGTTGGCCTTCAGTTCCCCAGTTCATTGCGATGCGACGCTTCTGTATGAGAAGTGATTTCTTTTCTAATCCCCATGCATATGAATTGTATGTGACGTCTTCATACGGTGATGTATGAGAAGTAAACTTTGAATTCTGGGTTGCGTTTGGTTTTAAATCCCTCGAACAACTAATCGAACAACCACATACAATCGAGTAAGGCAAGGGATACGTTGGTTCAACATGTGCTGGTACACATCAAACCCATGCATTCAAATGTTCTCGCCTCATTAGATACATTTCAATGAAGCAGTTTCCCCTTAACTGCCAACCCGCAAGATCTCTGCCGCTCTCAACACCGCCTTCGCCGTCTTGTCAATCCACTCCACAGCCGCCTCCTCATTAACCGCATTAATATTATCCGTTACAGCAGGGAACACGTCCGCGCCGTATCCATTATCGATCCCTGGCGCAGAAATCACATTTTTGAACGTCTCTCGCCCAGGTAGCCCTCCCGCGCTCGCAAACCCCCGTGAGAAATCCCTGTACTTGGAGTTGACCACGTCCAGGATCACGGCGTCGTCAAATGACACCGCCGTCTGCGCGACCTTGGCGATGTTCTCCGCCTGCTGCGTGAACTCGGTGATGGCGTCGGCGATGGGCGAGATGTCGAGCTCGGGCAGGTCAGAGTCCGCGACGGTTTCGGTCAGCTCGTCGAGGTAGGCCGAGAGGACGCTGGCGGCGTTGGGGAGGTCCCACGGGATCAGGGGGTCGTCAGCGATGTGGTAAAGGATCAAGGTCATCCACTGGCCGATTGCCGTGTGCACTTTGAAATCTGGGTCGCCGAATGTAGACATCCAGGCGTAGGAGTCGTAGTTGGAGTGGTAGTGGTAGACGGGATCGGTCTTCCCGCCGTCGCTACCGATATCGATCTGTACTTGCGTCAGGACCATCCTTAGAGCCATGGGGTCCAGGTGGAGAATGGAGCTGATGTGGAACTTACACAGCCGATTCCATTTTGGTAAAAGCTGGCGTAATCAGAGCCACTACCAAGGGGAGAGATCTCGCCCTCTGTCACATTGTACCACATATCGTAGAGCGTGGGAAAGTTTCCCCAGTCCTGAGGGAAGAGAATCTTCTTCATCTGTTCAACAACAAATGTCTGTATCTCACCAGATCCAGAGAAGGCAGTCCTTGGACCCGACACTGCAACGTCAAGGTTGAGATAAGCCACTGCAGTGGTTTGGAGCCAGGGAAGATGGGACTCAACCCATTCGGTCGAACCTTGGAGGCCAAATTCTTCAGCATCCCATGACCCTAGAATTCTGATATTATGTTAGCATCGAAAGCATGGATCGCTGACAGTCGAATATCGCCACATACATAGTTCTTCGCGGCTTCCACCCCTTTTCAAGCAGCTTTCCAAACGCATTGGCCAGCTCAATGAGCACAGCACTGCCAGAGTTGGGATCTGCTGCGCCGCCGATGACCCACGCGTCTCTGTGATTACCAACAACTACGACTTCATCTGGGCTAGTTCCATTAATTACACCAATGACATCCCAGACAGTCTCAATCGACTCGTGCATCAGATGATCTATGTTGACAAGTGCACCAGGAGCAGGCCCGGAGTCGTAGGTGATGTTGCCAAATCCGCCTATCCAGCCGCTTCGGTTGGCTTCTTTGGCGGTGACACCGTGCCCTTGAAGACTTTCCAGTAGTGGAAGCGCATCCTTCATGCTGATAGGAATGGATGGTATAGATGGGTTGTAAAGCGAGGTATTCCCGCGAGGAGAGTCGGGAGCAGAGGCCCAGCCTACAGTTGACGGATCGCCGGAATAGAGAGACGAGAAGCGGACGCTGCCTCGCTGAATTGAAGAAGGGTTTCTGGCTGGGCCGTCTGACCAAACGGTTAGCCGGTATCGTAAATTAATGGGGAGGAGCAGCCGGACTTGGATATGCCTCATAACCGTTTTCTTCGGTAACCTCTCCATCGTCGAGAGGGTCTGTGAAGATGATGCAGCCTGCCATTCCGTTGTCTTGGGCATTCTTGACCTTGGTGCCTCGGTATATGCCGCCATAATTCGCCATTGCAATTTTGTCTTTCAGGTCGATCCCCGCGTCAATCAAGACCTGGAAATCGGCACGAGTACCACGCCTACGCGCATTAGAATACCAACCACGACGTTCGCCATTTGCATACAACTCACCCAACGTAAACATATTCCGCGGTGACATTACCACTGCCGCTCATAGCATGGTAGGCCGGGATCAAGTTGGGATAGCTACTCGTGTCATCCTCGGCCAACACATCCTCGACCAAGTTCGCCTCGTGAGTTGTCCCATCCGTCCTGATCAGCGTCAAGCTCGAGTGTTCGGGATAAGTGTACCAGATGGGGTATTCGGCGAGCCAAGAATCGAAACCGGCATCTTTCCACTTCTGTGCCGTCCACTCCGCCATTGATTTGTTGTGGGAGCCCAGATGGTCGCCATGAGTGTAGTAGTAGGACCAATCACTCAGACTCTTATTGTCAAACGAATTGACGAGAATTGTTTCAGTCTCTGTCAGCGCGGGCGGGAATTCTACCTCTGCGCGTTTGGCGTGCTTGTTATGGGCTTGGTGCTGGTGGATGCGGCGGTGCAGCGCATCCCAGTCTCTTTGGCATGCATACGCCAGAGCGCCCAGAAGGACAAACGAGGTTAATAGACGAGGCATTGAGAGCTCAATTGGCTTCAATCAACCCGAAGATATGGTCATTCAGACACATGCAGGAGCGTAGATGCCCGCATCCAATACAGTGGCTGGTTCGCTGCATCTTTTATTTGCAAACCGTGGCCTAGTATTCTGCGTCATGATCTACTACATCAGCAGATACGGTGCCGAAAAGCAAGGCAGCTATCGTTCTCGGTCCTGAGTCTTTTGTGATTCGACGATAGCTGTCTATAGTCTGGTGTCGTGATCACCCGCAGCTGCCTCATTCAGGCACAGTTGCACCACGATGAACTGCAATCGCGGGGTATAATGGGCTTGGCGTACAGTTAGCTGAGGCGGGGGAGAGCGATGACGGACGCTGTCTTGGCACACATCACCGGCTGAGCGGGCTAGGATTGTGGTGTTGTTGCGGAGATGATGATGGTGGTTTTATTTACCGTCGTTGGCCGCAGTCGGCGCCGAGTTGGGCAAATTCGGGGTCTACTTAATCTCCCATCACGGCTTGGCATATAGATTACCTGACCATGGTTGGCATCCCTACCAGGCTGACTGAGAATCGTAGAATGCCAGTGTTCGCTTGATGGACTAAATAAAGCTTTCTCTATTAGATAGTCAAGAACCAGCCGTAGGCACCCCATGCTGCCTAAGGAAGCACTTCAAGTTCTTTCTTGTTGTAGTTCAGAAGCAAATCCGATAAAATTACTTTGAGTCGATATAGGACTTTTGATTTATTTGTTTCTGTCTATTTCACAGGACTGGTACGTTTCTCTGAAGATATGATCTCCATTCAGGAAGTGTCCTCTTAAAAGGCCATTCGTCGGTTGTGAGCTGCAAGTCTTCAATAGCACTCGCCCATCTCACCAGTTCCGCCTCCGCCCACGCAGTCTGCATGACAGCGAGCCCAAATGGCATTCCGTCATTCGAGTGTACACCTGCTGGAATCGTTATCATTGGGTACCCTGCCTGCGCCGCAATTTGATACGTTTGCCCTACGTCTGGCGGTACGAGGAGCCCATCGAGTTTCGCTTTTCCTTCAGGAAGTCCTTGATCGCCGCCCCTCAGTGCCCAGTCGATTCCATCCCGGGTCTTTCCTTGGCAAAAATAAAGGGCTTGCCAGTAAGTCTCGTTCCTGATACCGCCGGTAGCTAGAGACGCCAGGAATCCGTCCTGTCCTGACGCGAAGGCAGGGATGCCTCCTTCGTCAGGGTAGGCATAACCGCCTTCGCCGCCATCATTTTCGTAGTTGAATTTGACAATATCTTCCAAGCTTTTAATGGCGGTGTTATTCAACCCAGAAAGGTAGGAATTTATGTTGTTGTAGAAGTCAATCGCCACCACTGTGTACTCGCTTTCGTTGGAGCGACCTCTGGTTCTTCCCCAGTCCCAGTCCCAACCGTCTTTGCTCACAAGCGTCTCGTAATCCAGAATCTCCGTCTCGTTCACGATGATGGCCCCAGACGACTCCATCAGCTTTAAGACAGAGACAAGAATTTCTTGTTGCTCGGCGTCAGCATACACCCAGAAACTCTTCCAAGGGAGCCCGAAAACGGCGCCTTTGAGACTGGTCCTGTCGGAAAGGAATTGTGCATAACCGTCCCCCGGAATATTTTCGTCTTGGGACAAGGTGTAGTTGTCTCGTGGGTCGATGCCGTATATCGCGTCTAGTGCATATGTAGCGTCTCGAACGGTGCGGCCAAACGTCCCCACCGTGTCCTGGTGCTCGCACTCGGGGACAACGCCGCTTCTCGAAGTAAGACCAACAGTGGGCTTGATGCCTACAATTGCATTCCTCTCAGCCGGGTTGATGACGCTCCCATCCGTCTCCGTCCCAAGAGAAAAAGCGATCGCGTTTGCAGCGACCCCTGCCGCGCTGCCGGAACTGCTTCCACCTGGGTTCAAAGTGAGGTTGTAGGCGCTCCTGGCCTGGCCGCCGCGCGCCGAGTAACCCTCCGAGTACCTGTTGCTCCTCATGTCGGCCCACTCGCTCAGCGTGGCCTTCCCAAGCAGCACGGCGCCGGCTTCGCGCAGTCTCTTGACTACAAAGGCGTCCCGGGGCACAACGCTACCCAGCAAAGCCCAGCTTCCCGCTGTTGTCTCGAGATTGTCCTTCGTGGCAATGTTGTCTTTCACTGTGAAAGGAATTCCGTGCAAGGGGCCCCTGACCCGTCCCGCTGCCCGCTCGGTGTCCATCTGGGCAGCGATAGCAAGGGCATCTGGATTAAGCTGCAAGAGCGAGTTTATGTACGAGTTTGTTTGATATGTCCGGATCATATAGCAGGTCACCAGCTGTTGGGAGGTGAGGCTGCCGTTGGCCATGGCAGCTTGCATCTGATCAATGCTCGCCTCCTCGAGGCTGAAGGTGCCGCAAGGCGGCATCGGAAAGAGAGCTACAGAGTCTGCATATTGCTCAAGAGGGAATAAAGGGGGTGTCAAGCTGGTACTTGATGCATTTTGGGCCTCGGTAGGATGACCGGCCAGCGTCGCTGGCCATGTGGACAATGTAATGAGAAGTCTCTCTTTACACATTTTCATCTCGGCTAGAGCTCGATAAACTGGACGGCTGGCGCAAAAGGAAGACTGGCACAATCCAAAAGGAGGCAACGTAGCACTGTTGTCGTGAAGCTCGGCGATGAAATAAAAAAAATGAGTTGAGCGATCTTGCATACAGCTAATGCAGTGTCACCACGCTGTCCTTCAGTGGCGGGCAAGCTCAATTCCCAATCTGATGCCAAGCCTTCCGGCAGCTCTCATTGATACGCTGCCCGTTATCATGATGACCGGAACATGTGTCAAACAGCTTGGCAACAGCATTGAAGTCAAGCTCATAGTCGAATTAGTCTTTACCAAGCTTGATAACATCGTTCTTGATATAAATATTGAGTTGTTTTACAATTTCAAGGGAGAGGTTGCACGGCCGGCGGGAGCGTGACAACACAACTGTGCTTGCCCTGGAATTGTTAAGAAGAGCAAGGTCAAGAGCGGGCGATTTCACACGTCAAACATTTCGGTAATCCGCTAATTAAATGTACTATGTCACAAGACGCGCCTTTGTCCCAACTCAGGGCCACGTTGACTTTGCATTGTCATGCTTGACGTGAAGACTTCAAGTTGTCTGTGTCCCTGAGGGAAGCACAGCCTGGGATTCATTGACCTTGCATCCTGTTAGGACGGGTCATACTGGTTCTGATGATATCTTTGCCTCCGCATCACATGTTAGATGTGGGCGTGACTAGGATTAGAACACCGTGCAATAGTCACGTCCAATTTCAGACTATCGTGTACGTCACGTACGGACGGCGTAGATTATTTTCCATGTCGAACCGTGCACAACCACTGTTTTGTAATTATCATTCGCATCAATGTATAATTATTAAGGCATTATCCACAGACCATTCACATAAACTTCGTCACAAATATAATAACTAAGGACAGTAATATGTGACGTCGTCACTCTTGCTCTAAGCATGATGGTCTAAAAGCACGACCACAGCGACTTTTTCAGCTTAAATCTTACCCAGGCCGGAACCGCGGGTAACGTCATCGATGACCTTGTTCAAAGGAGTCAACTTATACTTGTATGGTGCCTTTGTGAAATTTCCAACCCTGGTGATATTAACACCGGCATCTCCAAAGTCATTCTTGGCACCCAAGTTGGCAAACCCATCCAGCTCTTCGTCACCACAGACGCAGGTGTTGGGGCTGTCCTCGGGAATGACCAGACCGTAAGTGCTCAGGGCCTCGCTTGTGTTACCGCGGAAGACATTGCCCTCGACGAGGACATGGTTGTCAGAGCGGGAATGGATGGCCTGGAAGTAAAAGTCGTTGTAATAGTTGTTGTAAACGTGCTGTCGACCGAAACGACCAGCGGGGCCACGAGTGCCCTCACGCTCCCAACGGTTGTGGTGGTAGGTAATGCGAAGCTTGAAGGTGTCTACCTCGCGGAGCACATCGCTGTTACCAACGAGAGATGACTGGACAAAGTCAGTGAGGTTCTATGTGCAGACACGAGCTTTGCTTACCTTCCAGTGGTCGTGAAAGTAGTTCCAGGACACGGTGATCCAATTGGAGCCACGGACAATATCACACTGCCCGTCATTATAGTCAGGGCCATTATCAAGGCCACTCGACTCAAACTCGTTGTGATCAACCCATACGCGGGTCGAATTGATGATCTGAAGAGCATCCGTATTTAAGACACGTCGAATACCTAGGTTTCGGATGATGACATTGTCGGAACCGTTGACATCGATCCCGTTGCCAATGAGTTCACCACCACGACCCCAACCGAGGAGAGAGGTGTTCGAGCCAACCTTGAGACGAGCCGGAGGATTGGTGAGCGTGCCCTTGAGATAGACGACTTTCTTTGCACTACCGGCGACAGCACTCTGGAGAGCCTCAAAGGTCTCCACGACTGTGGTCTTACCGCCCTTGCCACCGGTAGTGGGACCGAGGGGGTTGTCCTTGGCGAAGCCGACGAGATCAAAATCAAGCTTCCCTCCCTTGCCGCCACCCCTCAGCTGGTCCTCATCTTGAGCAACAGGAGAGGCAGAGACGAGAAGGGGAAGGAGCACGGTAAGGAAGAGAGATATCTTCATCTTGTCCGAAGAGTGCCAGGGTGTGACTGGGGTGATGCTTCACTTAGAGAAAGAAGAATGCTGCCGGGTATCGTGCCCAACAGATGAGGGCAATCTCGTTGAAGTTATATGCATCGCGGCCAGCAGGTCGATCAGTCATGAGTTCATCCTGTCAGCTCTGGACCGCCGCCACGATGGATGATTTCCCCTCACACTGGCAAGAATTTGTAGTCGCTGCTGCTTGGCGACCACATCCTGGACATTTAGCCGTGGACTCATTTGCTCTCAGCCAACATGTCGATGTGTTGCTCCTTGGCACACACTGGCCAAAAAGGAGTGTCTACATGAGAAACGCCACGTGATGAACATGCCAAGGGAGAACGAAGATCATTGAGTGGTGGAATTTCTATTCGGGGAGGCGTCTCTAGTGTACCTGGGCGAACCGGCCCAAGCTGGCGGACTCAGATTTCATTTGGCAAGGCGCGGACCATGGCGGCCTGTATATCCTCTACCAGCTGTAACACGCAGAGCAATGCAATTATCTGTCCTGATAAGCGGTAGACTTGATTTCATCCTTGTCGGAGCAGCTGAATACACAGCATGCTGACAGGGAGTGTCACCAAGAACGACCAAGGCACCAGTGCTGCACCCCTCCAATAATTAGTGTACAATATCCGGGCATAACGCGGGGATCCAGGACGCCACCTCGCACCTCATTTCAGACCGTGTTACCGCGGTCCAACTCGGTGTCGGACGAAGTGATCGCGTGGGGAGGAAGGGTCTGTTTCTAAGCCTGAATTACATTGATAGTAGTTAAATTCAAAGGTGGCCTTGTCAGGTCATTATCTCTCACTTCATGCTGGTCGCTCTTCTTCATCTCACCTGTAGTTTGGCGCCTGCCCAGGTATATCAGCATTTTGTCACGCAGGCATTCTTGTCAGGTCGTTGATTTCTGGTCACAGTATGTGCCGCCGTCGTTGGGATCAACTCAACGTATCATTAGTCGCCTCCAAAGCAGCTCCTAATGCCTTCATGTGAGTTCTTATGTGACTACTGAAGCTAGAAGCAGACCTCATTGTGTTACGTCCATGGCTCCTCCGGAGATATCAATTTGAAGCTTATGGATGGAAGAATTCACGGCATGAGTAACTAGCTCTTGATATGCTTCGCCTATCGCCAAGGCTTATTGTTAAGTCTGTTATGACCAGAGGCCGCCTAACATGGTGGTAAGAGGCTGTGATCCAATGTTGGTAAACGCGCACTTGACTCCGAGGAAAACGGGGTGAATTCGAGGTAGGCATTACAAGCTTGACACCTGAAGATGCGAGTGTTCCGAGACTGCAAACTTGCCCATACCTGCGGGTTGAGCAATGCCTGCATGCGACAGAAATCTTGGTACTTCAACAGCCTGAATATGATCTCGATTCGGGGGGATATATGGTTGTCTGTAGAAGAAGAAGGAAAAAGGAGTGCATCAAGCAAAGGACTGCATAAATTGGTTCCTGGCTGAGTAAACATTCGAAGGAGGGAGAGAATTGAATATACATGAGCAGCCAAATGAAAGCAAGCAAAACATAGATGTGTTTTTTCCTTTCTTACTAGGTAGTGATCTCAAAGAGGGCCAGAGCTCGTGTTTATCTATATGCATCTGACACTACAATGGCTGGCTTTGACTGTGATATCTGAATTTGCATCGCTCATCCCAGCAGGTTCTTGAGGTTATTGAAGTACCGCCCCTCAACTCTGAAGTTATGGACCGCTTTTGAATCCGACTTTCAGCTGCAGACCTCGGGACGTGAGGTCCACCTACGGGGCCACAATTTCTGCCAGCGAAGAAAAGGAGAGGTGCCTGACTAGGGCCCAGCAGACTTTGGTCGGACCCCACCACTCAGCTTGCTCCATATTGATGATCATTCCTCCAACAACAATTCATTTGAATGCGTGTCGAAGAGCTGTGGGGATGCACTACGAGTTCCGCATTCTCCTTGACAACGCGGCTAGGCTGCGCGACAAGTGGTCGGGCCCAAGGTAATCAACCAGCATAATGGATCTCGGGAGTTAGACGATACTTTGCTGGCTACAGGGAGACCCGAAATACTGATTCAGACTGAAATGAACAGTCTCATGCAAGGTTGTAAGAGGTAGTTTTGCGGTTGCTCAAGGCCTAAGGACTTCTTGGGACACCCTTAGCATACAACCCCTGGAATGCACTCTCACTTCCTCTTGTTTTCTGGCAGTCGTGGTCGAGACCACCGATCTGCAGAAGCAAAAGCTTGCACACAAACTTCACCGCTCGTTAGTTTGCCATCTGCTCGTTGCAGCCGAGACTAAGCTGACCTTTACGTGCTGGTTCCGCCGCTTCACGACCTCGAGATATGGGTCAATTTCCTAGAAGAATTAAGAATCATACCTGCTTATTCGTCCTTGTCATCATTGTACAATTCAAATGTTGAACCGGCCAGAGGTAGAATCGTGGAGTTGATGGTGCGTAACGAGGAACCGAGCCATAATCATGAGGGAAGGAGAATGTCGATACTCTCTGGCCTTTCCTGAACTACCAAGGTAGCACCCTCTACCACCGTCTGAAAGCTTCTAGAAATGAAGGAATGGGAGATGCACTAGGCTTTGGCCTTTTGTTGTTTATGGATACCAAAGACCCGGTAACGACGTCATCTTCCGCCGCTCGTATACATCTTGCCACAACCAGACATCGTAGGAGTGTAATTATCGGGCCACTAAATTAGTAAGACCCCGAGTCGTGTTCTTGGCCTCCGTCAGCTGTCAGGGTTGAATCCAGGTGGCTCTCACGATTGCTACCTTCCTTACCCGGCGTTGCGGCTAAGAAATTATGGGACAAATATTGCCGTTTACATCAGTGGTGATGAAATGTCCAGCCTTCTACCCAATTCCCTTGTCAGTTAAACTTTGTTACTGGGGTAGTCGGCCGCGGGAGCACTTCAGCAAAGCAACTAGACACCAAGCCATGCAACCATTAGTTAATGCAGCCTATCCATAGCACTATGACACACGGCAACTGAACTCTTGCCATGCCATGTTCTGCCTCATGTGCTCTCGCACATGGGTTCTGAGACCGACCCGGTGTATCCTGGTGTTGTGTCAATCATAATAGACGGAAACTCGGAAGCAACATTTGAAACTTCAGGAAGAGTCGACTGAACGTGGATATTTCACAGAACAGAATTCCCCCACTTCCCGCGTAGTCTATTTGCAGAATAAGTAGACCTTGCGTAGCACTTTGCATCGCATTGATAGTGATAGACTGTTAATCTTCTATGTTGGGTCAGCAGACGATACGACTACATGTAACGTTATCTTGGAGGCCTTTGTCTTTCTGATTCAGGTGCTCGAAGATGGTGAAGCCGGGCATGTCATATCGTCCCATTGGGCAGACATGGGGATTTTGCACGGGTACCCTCAGAGTAAGGTCGTTGTTCCGTAGATGATGAGCGGCTGGGAACGAGTCAGGCATGCGGCTCGTCAACCTGTTGCAAGGCGGATGAGAGTCCCGAGGGCTTAATGAGTGCAGGTGGACCACCTAGTCTAAGTTGACGACGATCGCAGGTCAGGATCCTCTTTAGGGGGGAAAATGGGGACCGTGGATTCTGCGATGATTCTATTTTTGTAATGCTCAGGCTTCCTCTATCCCGAGGGAGACGGATCAATAACCCGAGGCCCTGGTGACGCAGAGTCTCGCAAAGCTGCCGATTGACCGCACTAAAATGAACCAGCCTCAACGGCTCGTTCTAACCTAGGTCGGATACGTGACGTCGTTACGTAGCAAAGTAGCTCAATCAACGGTAAAGTCCCTGGTCCCCTTGGACTCCTGGTTTCTTCCAACGTTCGCATCCGAACTTCGACGTGGCTGCGTGACTAAGATCATCAGCACTAACAGGCCGCCTTCTCCCAAATTCTGCAGCCAAATACGAGATCGCCCATCCACGGACCAGCCCAGTGGCCAAAGCTGGGGACAACGGAAAAGCTCCAGAGGAGCTCTGGACACCCCGATACCTGGGCCGACTCTTGACTGGCAGTCGGGATCGCCTGAAGAACTGATCGGCCAGCGCACTTCGCCTTGTGGGGTTGGGGTGACCGGGATTCCCGCTCAGTCTGTGGTGCGGCGATCGGTACCAATGAGCTCCACCGCAGCGTAAAGACAACATATCCACACCCGCCACGGGGTAATGCTGAGATCTCGCGCAGCATCGCACTGGAGGCCGGATAGCTCTAGCAGACACATCCAGAATCGTAGCAATGTGTGCAGACATTCACATTCTAACTTGCAGTGTTTGCATGCCGTCGACTCGTGCAGAGCAATGTCTCTTCAAAATAGAAGCAGCACGGCTAGGGCTGAAGCCCACAGCCCAGTGGCGTCGCACGTTTCACATGAGTTTTTCGGGAATTTGAAGTGCCCCGTTGCAAGGATGAATACACTCAGTGTTAGACTTGACATCACAGTTAAGCCAGAGTTAAGCTTAGTTGATCTAAAAGGAGAGGCGGGCATGGGCTGCTTGGACGAACTGCCTGCTGATCGCCATCCCGGATGGTACCTGCGCCTCGAAATACGAACTGGGAACCACACAAGTTGATGGCCTTCCCCACACAACCACGATACCCACACCGGTGATGCGTGTGGCCGAGTAGACCGACTTCCGAGCTCACCTCGATCTCAGGGGCCAAGAACGAAGGGCTCGCAGCACGTCGGTGATTATATATATCGTCGACATTCTTCGTCTTTCGAGGTCTGCATATCTTGCTGCATCACTCACCACATCAATCACTCTTAATCAACTCTCAAAACACTCACAACCACTCCAGCCACCCAATTCCAACTTCCCTCACCACCACATTCAAGATGTATTTCTCCAAGGCCACCATCATCGCCGTCTCGGCTCTCATTGCCCAGGGCATTGCTACCCCCGTCCTCGAGACCCGCAACACCAACATCACCGACTGCGCCGCGGTTCGCTCCGACTGCCAGTCTGGCCCCGACGCCAACCAGTCCTACTGCGCCAGCATCTCGGCTGAGTGCTGTGATAATGCGGACAGCGCCTGCCGCGTTGGCCCTGACGCCAACATGGCCACTTGCTCCGCTGAGAAGGCCGCCTGCTACGCGTCGGCCAACCTCCCCGACCCCTATGCCAAGCGCGCCGAGGAGCAGAACTGCGCCGCCGTCCGCTCCGACTGCCAGTCCAGCCCTGATGCCAACCAGGCCTTCTGCGCCAGCCAGGCCGCCGAGTGCTGCGACAAGAAGGACAACGCCTGCCGCGTCGGCCCTGACGCCAACATGTCCTACTGCTCCTCCCAGAAGGCCTCTTGCTACACTGACGCCAACCTGCCCAACCCCTACGCCAAGCGCGCCGACGCCGACGGCGAGGAGTGTGCTGCCGTCCGCTCTGACTGCCAGTCCCAGGCCGACCCTAACCAGTCCTACTGCGCCAGCCAGGCTGCCGACTGCTGCCAGAAGAAGGACAACGCTTGCCGCACCGCCCCTGATGCCAACATGTCCTACTGCTCTTCCAAGAAGGCTTCTTGCTTCGCTGCTGCTTCTCTGCCTGACCCCTACGCCAACTAAGTTGGTGCTTTAGGGTAATCATGGGAACAATGCTCGGAAGTATTAATGATGATGGGGACGCGATGACGAGGCAAGTGTGAAGCTGGCCTCTCGGAGGCATGGGGAGGAATGCGGTGTACATAGTGTGCGATGAGAGTGATGTTCAAATTCTTGTACATAGAATTCAATCAAGAGTGATTGTGACCCATTGCAATGTCTTCTACCTGCCCTGTGAATTGTTTTCTGATCGTGGACATTAACCTGAGAGCCAATTTGAGCTGAAATTTGCATTGTTAATGGAGTGTTGTTGACGGAGTATTCCAATGCCCCGACCAAAAAGACAGCATGATTCCTGCCTCTGCCCTGAGAATTTGGTGAGACGTTATGGAGGTTCTTTTGCCAAGGCGTGTCACTCAATACTCCGTGCAGCCGAAAAGCTTAACTCCCGCTAACTGTTGCTGTTCGAGGCGCACAGGGCAACGATGGGCATGTATTGATTAGTGATGTACGTCGCGAAACTCATTTTGTTTCTCATACCCCAGGTTGAAGATGCGCGTCAGCAGTTCTTTGCACTCGGGAAGAACTCGGGTGTCCGGCTACAGCATCTGTACACTTACCTAGGGACCCACTTAAGGAGGTAACCATACCTGGGCAGTTCTCACCACACACCTCTCGACATAGTACCATACAGTACAGCATCCTAGACGGGGATCTCTAACAGAGTAACCTCCAGTGAGACAGTGGCATGTTGGGGAGGCTCCCATAGGATAGCCTCCCATAGGAAGCCCTCTCAGCGGAGACATCCCATTGGAAAACTTGAAGTGGTATGAGTAGCTGAGGAGTAAAAAAGTATAGGTAGCTTCCTATTGGTGGCAAGGGCATGTCGCTGTGTTATGTAATAATATGGACCGCCCACGAAAAATCAGCAGCACGCGACCTGGCTGCACTCAGTAATCCTGCAGAACACTCCCGGCCGATAAAAAGAGAAAATCAATAAAAAGATAAAAAAAAGATGCGATGCAAATTCTCTCTCGCCGGGAATTGAACCCGGGTCTCAAGCGTTGCTGCTTCCAGGATGGCGATGACAAGCTTGCATACTAACCACTATACTACGAAAGAATTTTCTTTGTCTCGGCGTGGAACCGAGGTAGCTGGTGGGCTGTTCGTTGGAGACCGAACGTTTTCGGATATAGATATAGACTAGTCAAGCTAAGACTGCGTCTTGTTCATGTCCCGATTCAAAACCAGCAACAGTCACATCCTAGGTCTAATCCCTAATCATTATCTAGTATATACTTCTAAGAGCCTACTTAGAGATCCCTAGCTTAGTACTAATAATAATAGCTCTATAGTTATTATTTATTAGTAGGAAGAGAAAATATAATTAGTCTTTAGTATAGTATCTTTCTATAGTAGGTAATGTCACGGAACGCGTGTCGGTGCTTATATACTGCTTGGTTTTCAAGTCCTCGACTTGAAATTCTGGTCTTTTGGCCGGCACGCCTATTGCGCAAGCAGTCAATTGGTTTCGTGTCAGGTAAAGTTCCTCTGTGATAAAGATTAGGGGTGAATCCTGTATGCCCTTGAACGCTTCGGAGTAGTGATTGATCTTCTTGTTCTATGCACTTTTCTGGTCATGCAGTAGCACGGGTGAGGCATGTGTCTCACTAACACTAACACTGTGTTGCCAGGCCGTCCTGTTCAGTCAACATGGGGTGGCGCAAGATGTGGGTTGTCATCGTTGAGTCACGCTTGTCGGATTTCACGGTTCGGTGGCGTTTCCAACTTTAGTCATGCAACGTGAAGCTTTCGCCTTCAGACGGCTGCCCAGTTGTGGCCCGCGCCTTTCAATGCTTCCAAGCTGCATTCTGCACAGTACCCATACCGTGTGAAACCGAGGTCACTCGGACTGTTCGTCAAGAGGTGACTACTAACTATCGCACAACGTTTACATAGCCAGCTTCATGAGCCAGGATATATTTTTGAGACTTCTCAGTCGTCCTATGACCTAAGACCTACTCTTCCAAGGTTCGCAAAGTAAACGAAGCCTGGTCTTGTGACATTGTTTCCTTATTAGCTCTGTTTGGAGGACGTCTTTTTGGTTAAGAATTACTTCTACCCAGGCGTTTCTCTGTGATTTTTCTTTGTACTTCTACATAGGCATTTCAGCATGACTGCGGGTCCTATGGTCACGGAGCAGCCCAGCAACACATCCGAGGTGCTTGAAATATGGTGACAAAAATCAATATAGGACACTTGACCTAGACTCGGTTGCTACCTCAGGAACTCATGGAGAGAACTGGCCGTCATACGGCTTACCTGGGGCGCTTAGCGAAGAATTCGGGCCTAGAATCCAGATCAAGGGCTTCCACCCTCCGAAAGACATCAGAATGAGAGGGAACAGATTTGCCTTAAAAAAGAAATAGGCCATGTAGGGTCTACGCCTTGACAAACAAGAGACATTCTCAAATCTATCAATCTGTAGTCCTCTGTCAATAAACCCTGGGAAGACATGCAGTGAATGTAGTGCTTTCTAATAGTGGCTGTGCGGTGTTGCTGGCCGTTCCCTTCTTTGTCTATGTCGAGGCCCGTCCTTGGGGGCTGACATGCATCAGGGATTACCGTTCAAGCCCTCCGGGTACGCTCGAAGCCACCAAAGGCCCCCCTTTTTTTTTATTTTTTTTTTTAGCGAGTAGTGAAGGGTCTAAAACAATGCGATTCAGATGACTGCCATGAACAAAATCAGTCTCTTCACGCAAGTGGTAGTCTTGCAAGTGATTTCATGGTCTTGTTCTTAATCAGAATACTTCTTGAGGTGGAGGGAGATCCTTCGAATAGTGATAAAACACTCAAATACCCAGGATTTCCAAAGCCAAAGTACCGATGACAGTGGTATCCATAACAACACAACTCTAGCTATTATAATACATATCATTTCAGATCCTGGACGGCTGGGTACAGACGAAGGGCTTTTAGGCATTAGGACCGAGCCTCATAGCCTTTTCCTCCTTCTGCCAATGCAAGTCAAAGATCCCACTAGGCCTCTCATGGGTAAAAATCATCTCCACGAACCCAAATCAATGTAGATCCTACTAAACAATGCCCAATTCCTTCTCTCGAGGTTCGGTGGCCGGGCCAGTTGCAGATGTCACTAGAAAATGACCGTTGGCAATGTGGGGTGTAGAGACTGAAAAATATGGTTGGTACAACTAAGTGCGAGTTCTGTGAGAAGCCAATTCTGGCCTCGCGTTGGTTCATCAAATGCAGTTCAAGGGAGCCAAGAAAGCCAACGCCGCGGTGGGAAAAGAAGTCAAGTACGCATAAGAGTCTACCTACCGGGGGGAGGGGGGGTTTTTAACATGGGCATGTAATGAATTCATAAATTGACATTTAAACAAAATTAGGACATTATAGTAAAAGGCTAGTGAAATACTAATAAAATACTATTATAGGTAAAATCTATTAAAGGGTTGATATTATATTAGAATTAAGACTATATTAGGGTATGTTAGTATATATTAGTATATTGTAGGAATTCTCTAAATCCGCTAGTTTTTAGTCCTTATAAGTTAGGCTAGTAAATTAGAATTCTATATTTCTATATTTCTATAGCCTTTAATAGGTTAGTTAGTAATAGTTAAGTTAATAAATTACTAATAAGTAGTTAGGTTAGGGATAAATTAAAAAAAGAAAAAAAAACCTTAACCTAAGTGGGGGTTGAACCCCCTTTTTTTGCTTATATATTAGGGCTTGATATTATATTACAGTATATTAGGAACAATATTATATTAGGAGTAAGTAGAGTATATACTAGATATAAAATAAAGATATATTAGTATACTTTCAACCTAGTATAAGTATTTCGAAATTATATTAAGATTATATTGATAGTACTGTATTATTAATTCAAGGGACCCCCTTCCCCCCGGTAGGTACCCTAGGGTACCAAAGAAGGTAGTGAGGGGGATAGGATCTGACTTGGGGATTTTTCAAAAATGATCGCAGCTCTTCTGAAATCTCACAAACATAAGTTTGTATGTGGATCTAGCCATCAGAACATTTGAACTATTCAATTTGATCTCCCTATACCCTAAAATGATGTACTCATTGTTGTGTGGAATGAAAGTAAGAATGTGGTTAAAAGAACAGACCGAAACAGAACAAGCATGATATAAGTATGAATCACAATATCCTCGCTATCCCCTCTGTGACGAGTTCTGTGTTTTCCTGGTCAGCTTCCTCGTCAGCGACAGCCTCTACCATCTCCAGAATCTTCTGCTGTTTTTCATTCAGCTTAGGATAATTGTCGAGATGGATGATAAGATCAAGCGTATGCTTCGCATCATCGTACCCGCTTAGGCTTTCGATCAGATAATCTCTCCATTCCTGGTTAGGGCATGGCAGGTCAGGTCGATTACCGCGCAGATGGTTACCAGTGGCATATGCCGCTTCAGCCCAGCGCGGAAGATAGGCAGCGAATTGCCAGTCAGCGATACCCACAACCTTTTTCTCTCTCAATATGATTGAATCCCAGCCCAAATACGTGTGTGTGAACGTATAGGGCTTGGCTGGTCCCAGGTGCTTGCGAATGGTAGCCAGTATCTTGTCCGGGAGGCCTTTCTTTCTCAAGTGTCCGGTCATAGCCTCGAAGACCTCATCCTCAGACCCATATGGGCCATGCATCGTGGCCGGCAACTTCACGGTCTCTAAACAGATTATCCCAGTAGACTGGCCCTCCATTGATGCCTTGAACCTTGTCACTAGTGTGGCTCCGAAGTTGTTCCAAGTAATCGGCTGTTTGCTTAGCGATATCCTTGCGGTCAGACTCAGACAATGTCGGCCAAAGGCATTTTAGAGTACTGTTCTTGTTCTCAATGACCTCCTCGATCATCATACATCTATCTCCTGGTTGCTCCCAAGAGGCCAGGATCTTGGGGACAGGAATACTTGTATTACGTCGGACGAACTCATGGTTATCAGGGTCGTTGGATGAGTAACGCTTATTTCTGTCTCTTAGGATATACTTGTCGCCCAGTGTCCATATGCCATCAGTGCCTGCCTCCGAGACCATTCTGACATTGCTCTTGTATCCGCTGCGTGCGTTGGGGTTGGGTGGCCAGTTGCACTGGCTGCATGGCTCTTTGCTCAAGTGCGCACGAGGGTTCTCTTCTGAGGTCATTGCTGGGGATTCGCGAAAGACTTGGTACCTATGCAGTTTGGATTGTAGGATGGTTTGGCCCGGTGGATGTTTTTTCTGAAAGCCCACAGTGGGAAGCGCATTGCCCGGAATATATAGGACGTACTTGGCAAGAAAAGGCTGAGCTTTGTTTTGAGAACGGATATTCGCACCTGAAAAAACGGATAGTACACCGGTTATTAAAATAAGTATATAATAAAATTACTAAGTTAATTCCTATATATATTATATTAATTTATATATACTAAATATTCTCTAAATTTCTATTTTATTCTTATATAGAACTTAACCTTATAATAATTATTATAAAACTAATATTTAATAAATAGTATTATATTTTAATTTTTTTAAAAAAAAGCTTTATATTCTACTTTTAATTTTAACTTTAAATTAGATTTTTTCTAACTATAAAATTTAATACTATAATATACTATAAAATATAAGGTATTTAACTATATTTTTATTATAATTATAACTTTATTAATACCTAAGTTATAGCTTTATAAAGTAAATATTATCTAGTAAATAGAAACTTAAATAAAAATATAATTATATTTTTAATAACTCTACTTTTTATATATTTAAATACTTAAAAAAAAAACTAAGGTAAAATTAGAATAATATATATAGCTGAAAGATTAAAAAAGAGTATTTACGGGTGTACTATCCGTTTTTTCGGGTGCGAATATCCGTTCTCTTGTTGTATCCCATGACGGATGCGGAAATGAAAATGTTCCAGTTAAGATTTCCGCTCCTTGCATGCCGGTTCGTTTGCTTTCCTTTGTTCCTTTCTTCCCATAGGGCGTGGTCTATACCTAAGTACCTTCCACAGGGCCCCTCAGAGGTCTCGGCTTCTGTCTAAGGCCGCTGATGTGTATTTTGGAGACATTCGTCCTAGCTTTGATTCATGTCACTCAGCGTAGGTTGGTGGAACGCGTGGCAATAGATGGAGGGTTCGGGGGTGTGGGTCATTCCATGACTCGGAGGTACGTACCTAGGCACAGGCCCTCAGGCTGAGCAGGCTAATGCAAGCCCCCCTGTCTCGCCGGAATGAATCATCCTGCATCTTGAGTTGACGGCACCTGACGACATTCGCCTACACCAACGGGCATCGCGAGAATAAAGCTGGTGTTTTAGCTGTCCCGGCCCTGCACGGCATCCAGAACGCATTGCAGCCAGAATCGAGGTTTACACCACACGCGACGCGATTGTTTAAGGCCTGTCGCGCGGCAGAGCTTGGCCCCTCGCGCTTCATTCGAGCACCAGCACAGCACCCTTACGTCACAGCTCGACCGGTACACACAAAGTCACCAACATGATTTCGACCACAAATCGCCAAGGCGCATCAGATCGCCAAGCCACTCGCGCTGCCGATTCGGCTCGCATAGTCCCCAAACCTGTTCCAAGGGTCCAGTCTGAGGACCCCAGGACATACCAGATCAAACAGCTGCACAAGCGCTACTCGCCCAAGGAATCAACCGTCGAGAATGGCGCCGCGACCTCCCTGCTCTTTGACCTTCTGCCTTCAGATCCAGATTTCCCCTTCGAGCTTGACCATCTGAAGTGTCAACTCCGAATCCCCAAGAACTACCCCAAGGACTCATCTCCCCCCACACTGGCCATCCTGAACAAGGACATTCCACGTGGGTTCGCCATCAATGTCGAGAAGGGATGGGACGAGCTGGTGCAGGAGAGGGCTGGCTCGACCCTTCTGGCCCTGGTGAATGCCCTCGACAGGAATCTCGAGGAATTCTTATCCAGGAAGCAAGTTGACACGGTCAAGTTGACTATGTTCAAGGACACAAGGCATCTGGAAAGCACAAGTACTGATGCTCAGGAACCATCGCCAGAGAGGGCACCAGTCCACGTGCCTGATTCTTCCGACAGCCATGTTACTCACACGCCATACATCCCTGAGGAAACTTTCACCAAGGATCAGAAGGCCGAGGCCAAGGCCAGGAGGGCACAGGAGACCAGACAAATCGAGACCCGCATGGGACGTCTTCCCCACTACAAGAGATCGAGCGATGGTATCGTGTATACGCTGCCTCTGGAGCCAAAACGGAGGAATGAGCTGCCTGTTGGCCTTCGGGGGGTCAACTCTTTCCAGCTCATCGTTCCAGTGTTGTACCCGCTACAGCCACTCCGAATTCTGCTCAACGACGTCGAATCCGAGGATGCCGAGGATGTAGAGGAGCTGTTCACTGAAAAAGCTAAGGAAAAAGCTGAGATGACGTTGATGAGCCACATGAACTACTTGACACAGAATCTCCATATGCTGGTCAAGCAAGCTCTAGCACGGAAGAAGGATGCTACTCCTATCCCGCAGGTCTCGAAACAGACCGCAAGCGCAGATGCCACGGTGCAGGAGCCTACCAAGCTTTCGACCGTTCCCGAAAACAAGGGTAATGTTCAGGTCATTCCTCGACCGCCGGAATGGGACTACCAAGCCGGAGGAAACGGCAGTGATGAGGACTCGTATGAGTCGACATCCTCCGAGGATGAAGGTGGCGGCGTGGCCGTGACTACCCAGCCCGGAGCCTCTGGTGTCCCAACTCAGACAATCGAGCGAGGCACGTCGATATCATTCCCATCCATAGAGCTCCTCGGTATCGAGCTATTCCAGATCTCCATCCTCGCCCTCAGCGTAAAGTGCCAGCGCTGCAAGACTGTCTGCGAGATTGGCGGGCTGAAACCAAACACACCAAAGACCACCGAGTCGTGCCGCAAATGCGGCACCTCGTTCTCACTCACCTTCCGACCCGAGCTCGTACATGCCTACTCGTCAAGGGCCGGCTTTATCGACGCCACCGGCTGCACCGTCTCTGACATGCTGCCATCGACCTTCGTGCCCACGTGCGCTAAGTGCTCAACGCCGACGACGCAAGGCTTGGTCGCAGTCCGCGGCGACACCATGACGAACGTGTGCCGGGAGTGCCACGCGCGATTCACCTTCAAGATCCCCGAGGTCAAGTTCCTCGTCTACTCGGCGGGCACGTCCGCCCTCCCGCCAACGTCGGGCCCGCGCCGCCGCGACGAGAAGCTGGGCCTCCACGCGGGCGAGCCCCTCCCCAACAAGGGCGTGTGCAAGCACTACAGGAAGAGCTATCGCTGGTTCAGGTTCAGCTGCTGCCAGAAGGTCCACTCATGCGACAGGTGCCACGACGACGCAGAGGACCACCCCAACGAGTGGGCGAACCGCATGATCTGCGGCCACTGCTCGCGGGAGCAGAACTACAAGCCTGGGAACTGTACGTTCTGCGGGAGGAACTTGGTTTCCAAGATCGGCACGGGATTCTGGGAGGGTGGTAAGGGGACGAGGGATAGGGTGTTTATGAGCCGCAAGGACCCCAGGAAGAAGAGACGGCCTCATGTCAAGAAGGATTGAGATGGTTCTGGTCATGAGTCGAGACTGAGAGGAGGTCTGTAAATACAGATCATTGCTAGTCTTAACTCACGCCCCCGGGCCGTCAAACTTGTCTGTCAATGTGCAGCCCTCCCAGGAATGTGGACCTGTGTTGAGCTGCGTGCCCTTGATATGCTCTCTCATGAGTACGCCCAACCGCCCAAGGTATCTTCACAGACCCAACAGCATCTGCCGACATGCACCAAGCGCTTCATCATCACACATACTCAGCACAGCTGACCGGGCCCCCAAGGTCCATCACGTCGCCGACCGTGGCGTTGGCGATCAGTTCCACCATCCAGAGCGTGTGGTTCAGCGTCGTCACGTTCCCCGGGTCGCCGTCGTAGTCCAGCACCGCGGCGGTCGGGTACGTCAGGTTCCCGCGTGCCAGGATCTCGGCCGTAGGCACGTTGCGCCCGCTCATGTCGACCAGCCGGCCCGGCAGGTCGGCCTGCTGCCACTGCCACCACGCGCGGTCGAGGTAGGCGTGGTGCAGGAAGAAGAGCGGGTCACCTGGGCTGCTTCTGATGTTGACCATCTAAACTCAAATTCATCTTTGCATTAGCTTCATCGCCTTGTGTTCTCAGGCCGGCCGGTACTATACGTGAAGGAGGACGGGGCACGTACCAAAGCGCCGACGCCGCCGTGTCCTGCTGAGTGCGGGTTCGTCTCATAGCACTCCCTAGCGTCTTCGAAGGTGTCGTACCCGAAGCACATCTCGAGATTCGAGCGTATGCCCTTCTGGAAGTTGGTCACGTTGAAGTTGCGGCTCAGGCAATATCCCCCCTTGGGGTCTGGGAGACCCGACGAGTTCAGATGCAGGGTGATGTTAGCGAATGGGCCGTCGGTGACGCAGCCGTTCCCATCTAGACCGTTGCCCCCGAACCCAGTCTCGGGGTCAAACACGGCCAGCTGGTCAAAAGTAAGGGTGCCATTGCTGATCTGCTCGTTGTCGGACACCTCGTCCCAGTAGGGCTGGGCGCCTGTGTAGCCGCATTCCTGCTGTAGGAGGATCTCGTGGGCCCGCACGTAGAGGCGGTGCCAGGGGAGGAAAGCCCCTACGTGGTGCTGCGGTCATGGTCAGACGCCGCGTTGCAGAACACCCCAACATCGTCCTCCAGCTCGGGCATGAGAGGGCAGTGTGATGATGGGAGATGCGCCTGTAAAGCACTGAAACCTACAATGACATTGGTTTGAACAATGTGAGCGTAATGAATCTCGTCCCAGCGATTCTGTGCCCCGGTTATCGCGTGACTTGTGTCTGCCAGTTGGGCAGGCAGGGCCTGCAGACACAGCTCGGCATCGATATATGCGGCTTTCTCGCTATCGGTGAGAGCAGTCCTGATTCTGAATCAGTCTGGAATCTTTCAGTTGTCGTCTAGGACAGACTGATTTACCATGATTTCCGTTGATTGAGAGTAGCACAGGTATTTGGCTCCTGTCTTGCGACTGGGCCTGCTTGGACGAGAGTAGAACTGGTGAGGATAGCCCCGAAAGAGAGCTCAAGTATACAGAGGCCTCGCATGGTGATTAGGATTCGAGGTGCGCTTGCAATCGGGAAGGGCCCAACATGAACGTACAGCCCTCAAGCCCGTGACTGCTGTGTGCTCGGCGCAAGTGACACCATGTGAAGCAAGATAGTCTCTCAAAGTGCCCTTCATATGTCTGTATCCTCGAATGGTATTATTTTCAATATGACTAGATTTTCCTCAAAGCAACAGAACTTTGTGCTTTATCGTACATGCCTTGGCGCTCTAGACCACATCCACTCATGCACCTCGTCATCCATATAGCGCGGGACTCGTAAGCTGACTGCAGTGCATCTCTGAAATCTGCAAGCAGGGCGCGTGATTGACTCTGTAGCACGCCAATGCGCAGTAGCATCTGTCTGTTCTGGGTGCATAGGCATGTGAAGTCACAACGACAGTTGCGTTACAACCCGGTGTAATCCGGATTCGGTGCCGTTGAGTAGCATCCAGCGGCTCCACCCCTCAACAACCCTTGGTATGTCACAGACCGATCATGAACATGCTCCACACCTGGTGGTGTCGTCCACGCAATCTTCTATCGCTTGGACATCTGTAAGTGCTTCGTGTAGCATTGCCTCTTTCCATACCTGAGCATCACTAAGCACCGAAGTGGTGATATGTCACCTCAGGTTGAAAGAACAGGCCCAATGGAAGTTCTCCGTGACGTCTCAGCCCTTACACCTATTCACGTTTTTATCACTAGTTTTCGGTATTTAATAAGAAGTACTGTGTATATAAGAATCGTTGATACGTCCAAAGTATCAATAAAGGTATAGACATAACTAGGAAAATCAAGAAAGCACATTTATACACAGACGAACTGGCTGAACTGGTCCTCGGATCTGCCTACTGGGCCCTACACGCAGCAGTATCAACAGCCACTACCTTTGCCGGCTCGTTCCCGGACCCAGTCACCACAAAAGCCGTGTTCCTGCCAACGCTGCCACGCCCAAACGCCACAGAGGACGCACCCGCCACCGTCGGTGCGTTGGCAGCACCAAGCGCCACGACCGGCGCGTTGAACTGCGCCCTCGCCGCACCTGCTGCTGTCCCGTTCGCCACAGCCATCGGCTCCAGCGCTAGTAATGTGTTCCCCGTGTTAGTGGTCACCCACAAACTTCCATCATCCCGGATGTCAATGTCGTCCATCCAGCTGGCGGACGGCACGGCCGCGATGGTTTCGACGGTGGCCCCTGGCATGGGCCCGCTGCCATCAGGCTGGATGGCGATACGGTAGACGGTGCGCGACGCGGCCGTAGTGAAGTACAGGGCGCCGCCGCGGACCTTCATCCCGTTGAGCCCCAGGGCGTCGTCGGCGCTGCCCGCCCCGGGCACGGGCTTCATCTCGGGTACGTCGACCGCGGTCGTCACGGCACCGGTGGCTGTGTCCAGCCGGAACGCGACTCCCAGCTGGCTGTCGCCCACCAGCATCGCCGACGTCCCGGGGACCGCGGCCAGGCCGTTGAGGCGCGGCGCCATCGGCATGTCGGCGATCTTGCGGGCCGTGACCTCGAGCGGCAGCGCCGGAGGGCAGGCCGGGTCCGGGTTGATGCCCTGCTTGTTGGGCGCCGTCGTCACCGCGGACCCGCTCGTGCGCATGTCCAGCTCCCACACCGAGTTGCTGCCCAGTACGCCGTTCGCCGGGTTGCCGGAGAGGCTGATGTTGCCGGCTATAACGGCGAACACGTCCGGCCTTGTCGCGATCTCCGCGATGCCGTGCGTGCCGTTGCTCCCTGGGACCTGGAAAACTGGGACCATGTTCGGGCACGAGGACATGGGATTCTGGAGAGCGAAGACGTTGCTCTGTGGGACCGCCATCGTCACGAGGATGTCCCCGTTGGGCCGGGATGCGATATTCTCCAGGAACGTAGCATCGTTGCCCAGCCCGAACTGGAAGATCGTACGGGATTGGAGGGGCAGGCTCGGGTCGTTCTGGTTGAGGCAAGAAGAGATTGGTCCTACAGGGCCCTGAGCGGAGGCCGAGAGGGGCAGGAGGGCGCTGGCTAGGCCCCAGATGAGCCTCCGCATTCGAAGTGAGCGTGAATAATTTGACATTATGAGTATTTCATCCGTTGATCTCAGATCATCTGGCATAATAAGAGAATAATGATGCTGCTCAGTTTGTGCGAGCCCAGCTCGCAGTAGCATTGGAACGAATGGCTGGTGGTGGAAACTTGAAAGAAGTAAAAGACAGCATGCTGTCGACGATGCACGGTGAGCAATGCAAGGGGCAGATGAGTCTATCGTGGGCGTATCATGTGGGAGTATCAGGATATTCTATGAGCGCAGATAGTCTTCGTCTCATGTTTCTGATTGTTTCATGCCTAACCCAATCGGATCGGGGTCCTCCGAGGGTGCGTGCTCGGCTTGGGCTCGTGCCGGCATTTGGGGTTGGACCCGGATATTGGGTAGCTGGACCATCAGTTGAACAATGTCCCTCAAGCTGGCGGGACTAATCACGAGGAATCGCCAATCTGAAGAGAACTCGATAAACTACCTAGTTCTGTCGCAGAAGACTCCAACCCATGTATCGATGTTCCCCATGAGTTGTCAATGTAGTGGCGCAATATTTTCCCCGTTGCCCTCTTCCAACCCCTGTTGATGAATCCTGGGGGTCTTGGGAAACGAAACACAACGCACTGACTGACACACCACACCTTATATCAACTTCATGCCTTGTTAGTGTCAATCGAAAGTCACGTCAAGGGGATGATCTGCCATCATGGGAAACTGCGGGGCTGATGAAACAGTTTAGACATGGAATCCATTGACAGTCAACCTTCATCAGCATTCCTGCCTCGCGGGTGAACGATACCAAACAGCACTATGTGTACCATTCGCATACTCCTATGATAGAGCAAATTGTATTCCAGGGATTCCCGACGTCTACCATATTGATTTCCCGCCATTTTCGAAGCTTGAAGGAATCTACTCAAGGCCCAAATCAAAGAACTACGATCATTTCCCTTCACTCTCAACTTTGCTTAACCATCTATTAGACTCAATGCTACTGTCTATAACGACGTCAATTAATACGCAGTTCGTGCAGTGAATACGTAGAAAAGACGAAGAGGAAAGGAGCAATTCTGTGGTTCTGAAAGTGAACACTCCGGCGCGCATTGCAGACTACAAGCTCTACTATAGTCCGCAGGCATTCACTCGAGCCCGGTCAATACCAACATACCTTGCTTGGGACGTGTGCTGTCATGAAAGGTACTTTATTCGACGTAGTAGTATATTTGTGTAAGTTTAGGCTTTTTGAACAGAACTGTTATATTTGTTGGTCTGCGCTCCTTCATGGAGCAAACAGGCTCAACTCGACCCGCATCATCCCCTCCCCCAAACACAAACAGCCACCTCCAGACCGGAACCCTCATTGCCATACCGGTACCCATCTATTCCACGTTCCATGACAGGAATTATGACATTCCATAAAACATTACTTCTTTCCCTTCCTGCCTTGAAGGCTCTTCACAGCAGCAAAAGCTTTCGTGGTCTCTCGTACACTCTGGATCAGCAGGTATGATGGATAGATGATCCAAATCATGTTGAGAAACACGTAGTATCCATAGAAATAGTAGGCTTCCGGCCGAGAGTACTCAGTTCCCTTGCGCACAAACTCTAAGGTACTTGTACCAAAGTAAAGGACGTCGCCGTAAATTTGACCCAAGCTGATGATAGACTGAAGAGAGTGTCGGAGGGGGTGGTCGTTGACGATACACCATGCGCACAGGAAAGAGAGAGGACCCCAGAAGACCGCAGTGATAGTCTCCATGCAGACCACGAATATGTCGGAGGTCAGGTATCGCGAGTCAGACAGGGAGTACTCCTTCCAGGCTTGGGCGAGAGTGGTGGTCATATTGGCGAGGTCATGGTGATGGTACGCGAAGTATCCTGGGTTTCACCTGTCAGTTACGAAAGTTTGAAAACGAGAGAGCACGGGCGACACATGCATACCTTCCAGCCCCAAGTGAATAAATCCGCACAGAACAAACCACAGTGCTGCAATCGCGTCGGGTCGGGAGACCGGGCGTGTTCGAGTGTAAACGTAGGCCCCGGTAGGAACGAGAATGCACAAACACGTGAGTGTGAACTTTGTGAGGATCTCCAGTGTTGACATGCTCGGGGCGACATATCCCGGTATGGCTACTCCCAAGGGGTAGTAAGGGTGCAAAGAGGCCACAGTTATGTTACTCATGATGGGTGTTCTGACGACTTTTGTGGCGGTGTGGATCAATCTAAGAGCAGGCACTGTGATTGCTCCACTGGAAGTCGAGTGATTTCTAAACAGAATACTGGATGTACAGCATGGCAGAGGTGGCAACGAACTCGACATGAACGGCCGCCGACTCCGTCTTTTCTACTCAACCAGAATCGGTCGGCTCTTCGCAGCTTCAGTGGTCCGACTCTGCGAGCGTGAGATCCGGCTCCGGCTTGGCGTAAGCCAAGGCCCACGCGCTGCGCCGTAGACTTATTTGTGGGGCATCACTTGGGCCTCAGAGCACAAATGATCGTAGTTCGTATCATTTTAGGACCGCTCGTGTGGATTCCGCGAAGAAGCGAGCCTCAGAAAGGGAAAGCGAGAAATCGAAGAATCCTTTCGGGGAACACCGGCATATGGACAGGCCATACTTCCCACACTAGCCCTATCGGCCAGCCGGGATAATTTGAAGCACTATCAACAGCTAAATGAGACAGTAATCCTACATTCAAATTTCGAATGCAAGGTAATGTCATAACAGCGAGTGGTCTGGACGCAGGCTTTTTGACGTGCTCCATTGGTTCTTCCAAGACATTCAAAAGATTGTGTCGAGTGTTGGAATGCATGCCGTGTCGAATGCTTTTCATGTCGCCATAGCATTTCGTCGATGATTCATTGCAGCTGAACTGTACCAGGGAGATGTTCTCTATTTAATCCTCGGCACGGCTTCCTTGTAAACTCCCATGGTAGTAATATTATTCGGACACCTTGGTACACGCATTTCACCGTAAAGGTTTCTCCAAGTTCTGTGGCTCTCGGCTTGCTATTGCTCCATGGGATCAGACAGCTCAACAACGCACAATGCTTGTATTTTGTGCGATGAGCCAAAACTTGGAAATTACGCGGGACTGATCTAGGACTGGCCATATATATTCAATGTTGGCAGCAGGCCTTTTCTGCTTTTACTACTCATGATCACGCCGGCACGACTTGTTCGTATCAATGCTTAGATCAATTCTGCATTCAATCTCCATTAGCTAGAAGGCAGCGTTGGAACAGACAAACGTGTGCCGGCCCCTGTCCACATACGCCCACAATTCACTACAAGACTGAACATCAGATGAGTGACTGTACTGACAACATGACCCAAGGCGCCAGGCTACCAGAGCTATCTACCTACCTGATGACCTGTAATCTAAAAAAGGGGAAGGTAGCTCAGTTGGTAAGAGCGCTTGCAAACTAATTAGCTCCCCCATAGATCGGTCAAATGAAACTGTGACCTTTTCCAATGGGGTCGAGTGGTATACGTACCGTGCAGTGGCCCTGCGTTCGAATCGCAGCCTTCCTATCAATTCTTTTTCATCTTTTTGTGATGGTCGCCGCCTTCGACATGTATCGGTGCTAGCATCGGGCTCATCTTTAATCTCCATTTGGGCACAATCGCTGGGGTGGGGACGAACATTTGAACCGTCACGTCACCCACAGCCTCAACCAAACGTAGGAGATTTTAGAGTTGCCCTACACGTATGGCGCTCTGCATAATTGAATAAAGAAAAGAAGGCAACCTACCAACAGGCGAACGCTCACCACCCTCCCTTCCTGTTTGCTGTTGCTCATTATTCGCCGCCACAGCCATAGCAAAGCAGCATAGTCCAATGCGCCAGGTATCAAGGGTAACTGCCTCCCTGCTTGCCAGGATTGAAACAAAAGGGAAGGTACCGCAGCTGGTAAGAGTGCTTGCACGGTTCGGGCCCGTCGGTTTGACATCCTGAATGTGCCGTGTGGAGTGGTCCTGCGTTCAAATCGCAGTCTTCCTATTGGTTATTTTTCTTTTCCTTTCCTTTCATATCATCAGAGGTCTTTAAGCTCATAATTATTTATGCCAGCGCCAGACCCCTCGTTTGTCAGCGGCATGTTGGGAAGTAAAGACATTCACCGTACACACGATCTGAGTTGACAACAAGAGTCCATAATCACCGCGTACAGTTATGGTGTCTTTTCATCAGCAGTCTATCCTCGGCCAGTGACGAAACAGATTAGATTAGTTATGAACAATGACCTTGATCTCCGCGCTCTGAAATATGTTACCTACTCCATTTCGTCGTTTACATTCCCACGCATTGTTTGATGTCTCACTCGATGCCTATGGTGTTTCAGTCGCCCATCAACATTATCAGATTCTACTGGATGAGTCTGTTCATAGAACAAATTACGCATGCTCGAAGTTGATTCGTAACGTGGAAGCGTATCACGGACGAATAGGCAAAGAGGCCCTAGCCATATGTGAGCACAATGTGAAGACAACTTCAAGGTAACAAAACTGATCGTTGGAAGTTGATACTGCAACTGATATTCCTGCTCTACCCACACCAAATTCAGTGTTGGGAGACTCCCGCAAATCAGACAAACCTAGCCATACTTTAAGAGTTTAGGCCCACCACGGCCAGCTGCCGCTCGCAAATCGGACAGTGCAGCTTTCCTCTGTCGTCGTCAGACAAGAGGATGAATGCCCGCCCGCACGTGCAGTATTGGATTCCATGAGTTTCGGTTGGTTGAACCATGATGGGAACTGGATTTCCCAGTGTGTTAGTTGCTATGCTTAAACCAGTGGGACGAACCCAATGGCGGTGGGCAGACTCCATCGATATAAATCGATGATCTTTGCTGACTGTACCGGTGACTCTTATCAGCAATTGGTATCATCACTATGTGATTCATCGGCATGTGTGATATGCAAATAGGCGTTTGTCACAGTCAATCAAAGTGCACAGGCTGTGTGACCAAATGAATGAGCCTCAATTTGACATTATGACTGCTATGCTATTTTCATAAAACGCACAACCGATTCCGCAGATGTCATGGTTAGACATCGAAATTTGGCCGAGGGAAAGCCACAAGTTACGAAGGCCTGGGTTGAGTCTGGCAGTCAGGGTCAGACAAGACCAACCGCCCACAAATTGGGCAAACTTGCACACCATCCGAAGAGAGAACGTGTGCCAGCCCGCATACGCAGAAGCGGACGTCACTACTTTTTCCGTGTTGAACCATTGAAGAGAATGTGTTGCGTGTAGGGTATGCCGGAACTCTTTTGCTCAGCTAGCTTCAAGACAGCGGGTACAACCGCGTAAGTTCACAACGACTAATTGTGGAGCATATTTATCTGTCTGGGTGGTGTATCTCTGCTGGAGGGAGGGCAGGCGCAACCTCGTTCGTTTTCAGCATCGAACTATGCGCGGTGCATTGTCGGGGCGGAGTGAACCATGCCCGAAGAGTGTGTCAGTCTACAGGTGAGTAAGAGAGCGAGTTGGCCCTCCGCGCCGTCCGTGATTGGGTTTTGGTTGGTCGCATACTACATATACATTTCTGCCTTAATTAGACAAACATGCCCACGGGCTTCTCGCCCGAGTGAGTGACTCGAGATTGCGTGGCGTGTCATTGAATGGATGCCCGTCAGGCCAAAGCTTAAAACGCAAACGCATACGGCCGGCGGGGTGGCTGCGTCCCATTCTCCAACCTTGCTGCGGTTGTCAATACGGAAAACAATGCGGGCAAGTGTGGAGCAGCAACGCATGGAGTGCTGGGGGCCGGGAGGCAAAAAGCGTATCGAATGACCTGCGGTTGATGGACGGGATGACTGGGGATGTGTGATTGCGGGGACAGGCCATTTTCTGGACCGTGAGCTTAAAACCGCATGACGAGGTTGTGATGTGTCAGTGGAGCGGTGACACCTTGCCGACAACGACGACATCAGTAACAGAGACAATAACTGCAACAAATCACGACTGGAGTTGGGGGTTGTGCCCAGGTCGCTCATTTCGCGGCAAGGTGTATAGTGTGGGAGGGACTTGGGGCATGTTTTTGGTACAGTACCACGGGAATAAGCGCTGTGCAGGACATGTTGTGTGTGTTGCGTGCCTCGGGGAGGCTGATCCGGCGGCTGGAACGCGGCTCTCATTTGCAGCACCGTTGTGAGGGGGTTGGCTCGGTGCATTGATGGGGCAGCCCTCCCAAAACGGAGTGTGATGGCATTTCTGATGGGGCGTATCGGATTCTCACACCTCAGGGCATACGCGCGTTGTGTGGTTTTCGCGACGCGCTGAGCCAGTCTATCAGATGTTGGTGATGGAATTCATTGGGATTCATTGGGCGGCATTCGTGAGGCTGTATGGTTTAATGGATGTGATGCAATGTGATGTCGATGCTTCTGGGGGGATGGCTTGGGAGGTTTGGGTCTGAGCTCGTGCTTGGTTTGTTGTTTTCTGGCGAGTCTGGCATTTATTATTGAATTTATCGATTGATCGATTAATTGATGTAGTTCACTGCAGTTGCCTTTGCCTGCCCGACTGCCCGCCTGCCAATCTCGATAAGCTCAAGGTGTCGCCCCGGTGGCTCACCCGCACACCGGTTTGCCCTGCTGCTGCTACCCACATTCATCAAGGACCAGGAAGGCTCCCCTCCCTTTGATGCTTGGTTACCCCAGAGGATTACCCCAGGTACCTGAACATTCCATGGGGAACAAGTTTCTTGCATGCCACGGCATTCTCACCATCATGACACACGTCCTGAAATACCTCGAGTTGTTCATGCGATTGGCTGGTTGACAATGCGCAGACGGACTGGAGCCACAGTCGTCAGCCACTCGGTACTAATGGCCTGTAGACTTCAGGTTGGTCGGCTCGGGTCGGGTCAAAGTCTTAGGTCAGGTCAGGTCAAGTCAGGCCAGGTCAAGTCAGGCCAGGCCAGGCACACGAGAGTCGTGCTCTGCTCACCGTCCGCCAACAACATGGAATATTACATGGGGGGGACCTGGGGAGCTGCCTACCGCCTTGTCCACATGCGGCCTGCCCTGCAGCTGGCAGGTGGGACTGGCCCGGGGAAGGTGGGCCCCTCCTTCCGTCCCCAGGGCAGTGTGTGGGGGAGGATGCGGGCGGACAGGGCAGTCAGTCCCCAACAGCACATTGCTGTATGGAAGGTACAAACTGCCTGCCACATTGGTGTGCAGGGCAGCTGCTAGCGACATTCCTCACCGTCACCGCCGGCCACCAAGAAGCTCGACCACCCGCGACTGCCTCCGTTTTCGATTGTTTCGTACCTGCCCGCTCTGTGGACTTGATCAAACCCTGGTTGTGTTCTGACTTTCCGCTAATCTCGCGTGGCTGGCTGGGCTGGTCATGGACCTGCTATTGCTTTGCTATTGCAGCCCTCGACGACGCACCATTCGCAAGCCATTGACTGCCAACGACTAGCTCCCGAAGATCCCCCGCCCAGGCCCCATTATTCCTCCGCGGTTTTGCCAGCCAGCACCGAGAACCCGTGTCTCACTTCCGTGGTGTTGCCCGCGGAACAATCCGACACACGCTGCTCTCAACAGTTCCAGAGTCCTGCCGTCTGCAGCTGGCAGCTGGCAGCCTGCAGTGGTGGCAGAGCCGCATTGACGAGCCTCAGCGCTGTGGTTGCGGCAATGAAGCCGACCCGTCAGGCCCCGACAGGCCCCGTTAGGTCCCGTGTCTCTCTCCCTGATCTTCCCCTCTGCCCCGAACCTTGGCTGCAGCTGCAGCCCTGACACCTGCAGGAATGAGCCGCGTGCCGTCATAGGGTTGCACCCGGTCAGCAATCAGCCCAGTCCTGCGTGCGCCTGGGTCATTGTTCAGCCCCAAACATCAGCCCCCTTCAACTGATTGCCAGCACGACAAGCTGCGGAGGAGCCGTTGCACCATCACTCAATTGCCAGACAGACAGGGACAATTGGTTGAGCCGTACCCTCTCTTCTCCATCAGTGTCTGGGCAATGAATCAGCAGACCGAGTGACAAAGCAACTTGGCCTTTCTATTGCTGGCTGACTGGGTAATGGATCATGGACTGACTGGTACTGGTTGACCGACTGACTGGTTGACTGACTGATCTCAGGTCCGGCCTACTCCTTACCCTGTTGATCAAGCGAGCCGAGTCACCTTCGACGAGCATGTGATGCAAATATACGAGTAAACACTCCACAACCCCAATCGACTTGCCTGGCGGGTCTCCCTGCGACCCCGCACATCATCCCGTTCCACCGAGCCGCTGCCCCTGCCGAGCATCGCCGGTTCCTGTCGGGAGGGCAAGGCTGCAACGGACATCCCAACTCGATCCCACACTGCAGCCTCGGACAACGGTCGTCAATCTACCGACTCGCACACTTGACACTGATCGGCCGGGACTTTCTCAGATGCAATGGTCTAGACCAGATCAGCACTCGATGCTGAAATAGTATTCGAAATAGTAGACAGATAGATACATGGCAGCGCTGCCAAACTCCACAACAGGTCAGGATTACTGAACACCCGTTCCAATGACTAGCAACGCCGCTGTAAAATCGCGATACAGGTCCAACAACGCGATGCTCGGGGCCTGCACTGTCGACTTGCGATCATCGTGATCAGAGCAGTCAACGGCACGCTCCCCTCGGTTTGGACGCGATTGAATACCCGACGGCACTCTGCTGGGTGGGCCTCGGATGTCATCGACATCGGTCCCCCTCGGCAAAGGCACGCGAGATGTGTCAACCGGAGGAGCGAGCATCTGACAATATTGTCCGACACCATCCAATTGCTCATCTCGCGATTGGGCTTTCGGGGTCGAAAACCTCACGGCCATGCCGTGACGGGTTCTTAGTAGATGTTGGGCACCAAGTCACATTCACACGTGGGAAGACCCACCAGCGCCTCGATTACCTCAACCGGGGGTCAAATGATTGCGCTTCTGTCGCCATGTACACAGCGGAGCCCCACGAAACGGTGCCTCCCTTGGTCCTCAGCCTCATTTCCGCTGCACATCAATGGGGAATCTCGATTCTGTCACTTTTTCAACCCCAGCATGCACCGACCTTCTGTCACGACTGACGCCCTCCTGCCAGTGCGCATGGAAATGACCGAACACACAAAACTCCTCGCTAATCAAAATAGCACATGGGACGCGCACCTACTCCGCTCGTCCGTAGCGTCGGCTGAGGACGACGCATCTCCGTGACGGAGGCACACACATACACCTCCAGACCGCCGCGGAAAGCAGCGTGGTCGGGTCGGAACTGGACAGGGCTTCAGCCTTGGTCACAGGCTAGCGTTATTGCGCATTGCTGGGGCGGGCGAGGCTACCCCATCACCCATGTTCTTGCCCCAGCCACGCATTTCCTTGCCTTGTTATTAAGGTTTATCCGTCGGGAGCCCGCGGCGTCTCTGTCGCTAGCGGCCGAGGTCAGATGTCTATTTTTGAGAGGCCTCGATACAAGTGGTGGCATTGGCACATGGCCCTCCTCAGCAATGCCTTTAACCCGCTCGAGCGCTACCGCTTTGCCATCGTAGGCGACGCTTTCCCCGGACTGCGAAGCGCAGCATGGTCGTGCAACAGTGCAGCGCGTGGTGCTACTTTCGAAGCGCGCCCTGTCTTTTCAGCATATGTGTGTGTCTGTTCATCAATGCTTCAGCTCTATCGAAACGGTCATGATGCTCAAAAAGTGTCCTATGGCCGCTGGGCTTCCATTTCGGGTGCAACGAACGAGTCAAGAGGACCCAAGCTCCCTGTCGCCGGAAACCCATCCGGTATCAGGGACAGGGATCCGAACCCCTCTGCTGCCGCGGCACCTGGCCCTTTCAGGGGCACAAAAACGTGGCACAGTCGAGAGAAAGGGCCGAGATCCCAAACAACGGTTCATCTGCTGGTGGGCGATCCCTGCCTGACGCATGGAGTTTCTGATGGTCCTTCTGGAAGACTACCAAACGGTCGACGTTTTCTCATCCCTACGCCGGTTCCTGGGCCAGAGATAAATTCGAATTAATTGTTCGGCGATTTTATTGATTTTCAATTGCCCATCAAGCCCGACCGCCCGTCAAACCCTGGCTCACAGATGTTTCGCGACGGCTGGTCTTCCAGAAGGGTTCACCACACCAGGTACTACTCCCGTCTGCCGCCCGAAGGCCCGCCAGCCCCGCAGCCGGAGTATTCACGTGAGGAACAACATGATTGGAACGAGGCTGCAGCAGGCTGGTGTCAGCAAGGCTGGCCGTTGTTTTCATCCCGGGCACCATATCTCACAAAGAAGGATTCAAAGCTGCACGGCGTAGACCATCATACTCGCTCAACCCACGGAACTCGCTGTCCTCTTTACGGGCAACCTGAATAGAGTCCTTGTTTGCAATTCGATTGAATGGGCGACGATGGCGTCCCGAGCAATCTGGATTAGGAAATTCCGTTGACACCAGCTCGCAATTTCAGCCTGATACCACAGAGAGCACTTGCTTCACTTGCGCGTCTGTTCCGGAAAGTCCTAGGCCGTTAAAGCCAATCGGAAAAAGGTCTCTGGGCGCATTTTCCGGCTTGTCGACGCCCTACACGTGCAAACCACGGGACTGACTCGTTGCCGCTCAGAGTCGAACGAAACGGTAGCGCAGCAGTCGGGGAGCTGTCAGATGCGGCGGATGCGCACCCGAGTGGGGCGCTATCTTCTAATCAGGGGCCCCGGAAAGGGTCCCCGGGGTCACAGGTTTGATATCCTGAATGCGACCTGAACGTCTAGTGCGTCGACAGAATACGACAGCTTGGGCAGACATCAACTCGTGTGCGCGTCTTACCGCACTCCCGCAATTTAGAGTCTATAACTTAGGCTCCGGGGCAGAGCTCAGCTACGGCGTATACTTTCGCAAAGTGCCGGTCGAAGTTGCGGCGAGCGAATTGAGGCTGGATCCTCGTGGGCTGCTCAGACCGCCCACCCAGCTTCGTGGGCTTGGGCCCAATACGACTCCGGTTCGCTGGGTGTTGATTCCGGTGGCCGGCTATTGAGTCGTAGTGGATGGTGACAACACCCGTCGATGATGCCAATCCATAGAGTTGACCGTTTCAAATAATGGGCAATCTTGGGTCAAGTCGTGATACCTGACCGAAATGCCGGCTCAGGTCTCGAGGACTTCACCTTGCGGAATGACTCGACACCCTGAGAAGAGCGCCAGAGTGGCCAAGCGGGTGGTCACACCTGATTCCAGCCTGACTCTCCACTCACAGCCGCATTGCATTGCACTGCGACTTCACGCGACTAACGAGGCTCCCAGAGAATAGTCAACTGCTGAAACTGACGGCAGCGTTTTGTAACCCATGTGTTGGCGACAGCAATGGCGACTCGCGGGCTTTCACATGCCAGGCAGTGACTACACTATTTCGCCGCCCCCAAACGAAGCAAGCGTTCTACACCGTTCATGCATCTTCTACCCCGGATGGCTGACTCGGAAATGCACAGTCGAGGTCGTTCACCGACAGGTTCGTTTCGCAGCAAGACCTTACGTGGCCGGGCATGAAAGGCTTCTGGGCCCTGCAAGACCGCCGTCATGTGAAAGTCTCATCACCGTGACCTCATCTGCGGCCCAGATTTTGTCGCACGCACGGCCGGTAGAGCGAACTGGCTATACTACAGGCGGCGTCTGCTCCGCGTCTTTCCCCCCATGGGAGAGGGCAACTTCAGCTAAACTACCCCGTGGGCCGTGGCACGACACACGCTACGGCGCATCGTACTCGGGACCGCTGGGCTCGAGCTGCAAACAGGTGAGACCATCGCTAGCCTGGCCTCCCGCAAGCGCCAGAGCTTGCCCGCAGAAGACTCCTGGCATCGCGCACTGCTCTGCGCCCATGCCTTCCTGTGACCAAGCACTCTGCACCGTTGATATCCTTGGCCGGACAAAGATCCGAACAAGAGGCTTCGTCACATGTATACCTGTGACAGTGAATAATTGACTCCGTCCTAGCTTGCGTCGAGACCCGGCCTGGACTCCCTCAGAAGTGCAAACGCACAGTCATGGTAGTCAAATGTGGAGAAGAAAGACCGGTTCCAGGAGCCGACACGGTTATTTTCGTCGAAAATGGCCCAGCAAAACCTGGGGTGCATGTGCTGCCATTTTAAGATTTCCTGGGGCGTTCCAAGCCAGTCTTCTCCATGCCTCCTCATGGTTGATCTCCAAAATTCTAGGCCTTCTCTGTCGGCCGGTGGGGCCGAGCCCTGCAGCTGGGGAAGAACGTCAACCGCAAGCGCGGTGGCGGCAACTTGGCGGGCCTCGCTCGTTTTAGTGCGCGGAGCGCCTGTGCAGCAGGCTTGTGGTGGACACTAACCTGCAGATCAAACTGCCAGACTACCAGACTGACTTCCCACGTCCGTAATTACTTTGGGGGAAATAAAATAGGGCTGATATTAGCAACAGGTTGCAGGCATTCTTTTGTTTCATCTGCTGTTGAAACAAAAGGGTCGACCGACTTGGAAAACGGAGACAGCCAAAACGGAGGGAGATACATGGTGCTCTCTTGATCTACTAGTGCCTCGCAAATGACTGGGTACCTAGGTACTGTAGTCAACAGGTCGACAGTCTTGCCTCCGTTAGCACGCACGTCTATGAGGATCTGTCCATGGTGCCTGGTGAGGGAGGGCCAGTGGCGTTGGGTGGCAGGTCGCGTGCGAAGCGATATGCAAACCCGGAATCTGGGCGAGGCGGTTAACGGCCCGCCAACATGGGTGCCGCCCACCATCTCATACGCGTGGCTACCATCAGCCGAGAGATGGCTGACGGCCGATTTACATCCGGGATATACACACCGCTCGCGACCCCTTCTACAAAGGCCCGTAGCCGGATGTACCAAATGGGGCCGCCGGCCTACACGGCGAATGGAACTTACCGTGCACATCATCTCGCCTTGCCCTCACCGGTCAGATCCTCCTCCCAGGAAAAGGGCCCATATCGGCGGGTGAATATCGGCGCACAGTTTAGACTATATGTTTGCCCGCACCGAGCTCCCGCCTAGCCGACCCCCAATCGATGATGCATAAGGGCCGTTCTCCGCTTGCTATGATCGCCTTGGTATTGCACGATTCGTACCACGTCGGGAAAGTACGCACGCCACCAGGTACCGTGAGCGTGGGATTTTCTCTCAGCCCCGTGACATGAGGTAGGGCAGGGGGGCGGCGCCCAGCGCAGCATCACAGGAGGGATCTCGCCTCGCCAGATCGCGTAACCGGAACCCCCACCAGTAAGCAAATGGCGTTCATGCAAGATGACCGAGCATGCGCAATGGGATTGTGGGCATTCGGCTTGCGGACGACATGTCAGCGCGGGGTGGTCATGCTCCCTCAACAAAATTGTTTTTGACTAAGCCCAGGCAGTGAGTGTGCTGCTGCAGCTGAATCAGCCAAGGTGCTGTTTGTATTGGGGACTTGTGGGAGGCTTGTGCAGGGAGGGCGCGAGCAATGTTGTCAAACTGGTTTGTGGTGGTTGCGATGACGTCCTCGGCGCATTCGGTCGTTTAGCTACAGGACCGCGTGCCTGGATGCCCGCCCGGCTGAAGTTCAGCAAACCTGGTGCCCCTGCCTGGTCTGTCGCGGAGCCCTGCACGCTTGAACTGTCTGTCACGAGATGAGACGCGGTCCCCCAATCCAGCAGTTCAACGGGCTCGGAATCCGAAAAGGGGGACGTAATAATCTGGGGTAAAACAACAATTTTGATGGGACCCCGTGGTCTCAGTCCAATGCCGGGGGTGCAAGGTATTGTACGTCTGTACATACATTGGCGAGGAGACACGTGCAGCTCCGGCCGCCCTACGCATCATCGATTGATGTTTTCGAGCCCTGGATATGATGTGGAAGCCCCATGTTCGACGGCGCCGCCAAGTAGGGCCGACGACCCCCCTGAAGGGGCATGTCAAAATGACCCTGGCTGCATTTGCATGTCAGGCCTCTGCCACTGCCAGCCACTCTCGATTTGATGCAATAGCGCTAGTTCCTTTTCCTACACCCGCACTTGCGGGCGGGAATGTGTACCAAGATTTTGTTTGGGGGTTGCGATTGATCCCATAAGGAGCGCTGACTGAATTGAGGCGGGCGAGGCGTGTGCAGCCTGTATTCTCCTGGGAATAGTTGTTCTCCGGGGAAGCCATTCCCCCTTGCTAGCCAATTCGATGGATTGATGGTGTGGGTGGTATGTAGGTGTGTGTGTGTGTGTGTGTGTGTGTGTGTCAGGGGCAGGTTCCCGAGATGATGGGTGTTGGTTGGTGGTGGTGGTGGCAAGTGACTTGACTTGCCAACTAACCCCGGGTTTTGAAACATGCAAAGGAGTGTTGGAGAGGTTGGAGGTTGGAAGAAGCCCCGGGGCTCTCGTCCGAGTTGGTCACCGGTCTGCCGAATCGGGGAACGGCATACCCTCCATCAGGTCAACCACGTGCGGCGGACTCAGATGCCAGGCTGTCCGCGCGCCCCCTCCCCCATTCTCAATTCCTCTCTCTTAATCGAGCGAGTACTGTTGGCCGGGCCTAGGCTGGCCCTGTCCTCCTCTTTTTCTCTTCGGCCCCGGGACCCCCCACACCGTCACCACACCCTCTTTTCGGCCGCCGGCTAAACTTGGGGACGAGGATGGTTGTGTGTGTGTGTGTGTGTGTGTGTCGCGCTTCTGTGTGTGGTGTGTACATGTGTACGCGTTGCGCGCGGTTTTCAATCCTCTGTTTGGGTTTCTTGTAAGCAATAGACCCCGCTTATCCTCAGCCCATGTTTCCCAATTCTTGTTGTCATGTCAATGACCCCGTGGGGTAAAGAGACTGACAGGCATAAGCAAAGCACCTGGACAATTTCTGAAATGTGATAGTCTGCAACGGCGCAGACGACCCGATGGGAAGGACGCGAGAATGCACCAAGGGTACAATTACACACTCTCGCTTTGCTTTTTTGTATTCGTGTATTCTTCTCCCCTGTCCTGGCACCCCACCTCCTACATACAATACCTTGTGTGCATGACCAACACAACGGAAAACCCCCCTCCTGCATGAGTGGCCATAGAGGACCTGGGGTAGGCAGTACGCTGCCCAACCAGCCCTCGTTCCCTCGTTCTAACTGCCCTAGGTACCCCATCCCCGGGGCCCTTGGCTATGCGCTTTAGCCGGGCTGATCTGCCGCAAAGGCGGGATCGTCTTTTCTCGTCTTTGTATACACCAGGCGGGGTTGATCACCTCTCAAAGCCTGTGTGAGATGTGTTGCGCGACTGGCGCCGCGGGGAGGTACGTGTGGCGACCTAACCTGCCCTACGTACCCTGCAGGCATGTGGGTGTAGTGCAATGCATTGCATTGCCTTTTAATGCATTGTCTTAAATGGCGGTCTGGGGAAAAGAGACGGTGAATGAGTGACAAAAGGCTCGCTCGGCTCTAGGTTTGGTGGTGATGGGCCCGGCGAGTCGTAAACTTGGACGTGAAACCTAGGTATTCTGTTGTTATTGATGGCCCTGTACCTACTAGGTAGTTTATCCGTCCCCGTTTCGAGTTGTGATGCCCAGCGTAAAGGTGTATTCTTGTGAATCCTTCCCGCCTGCACCCCCCCCTTTCACGGCACCTCCGCGGAAGAGAAAACGGTCCCGGGCATAAGGAATTGTTGATCTGCTGAGGATTTCACACCGTTAGGAATGCGAAACTAAATTGTCATCTTTGAGAGATAAAATGGTTGTTAATTTGCCAATATCAATGAGCTGCCCAGGTGTGTGGTTGTGACACAGTTACTTCCACATTGAGCACACCCCATCCTTCGGGTACGCGTCCCGGCTCTGTATACATCGATAGTGGTAATCAGATACGGGAAATCTGACGCACAGTAGGTGCCGTGCATACCTAGCGAGGGTGTTCTCACCCAATGCATGTCGTAGCAACAACTTCAAGTGATAGGTAGGTAGTGCAGCCCTGCCGTGTGTCCGCCACCTATCTAGGAAAGACACCTCTAGGGTTCCTTTCTTATGCCGCGCCCTCCAAACAGGTCTTTAGAGGGAGGCACTATTGATGGCCCTGTCAGCGAAGACGGGTTAAAAGGGGGTGTTCCTCGTATGTTGTTCTGGTTCCTCTTGTCATGATTGGCTGCATTTAACAGCCCTCTGACGACGCCTTACTAAACCCACCTGTTCGTGCGGTCAGCTGTCCCGCCCTTTTCTTTATTTACGGCCGTTAGTTACCAGCGAGATACCATCCTTGGTGTGGTGAGAGCGAGGATCGCCCTCTCTGCTCATTTGTCCCGGGAGTCGGTGGTAAGCTCGCGGCGCGAGGCAGCATCTCGCTTGCGGTCGCAACGGCGCTTCCTTCAGTCGGTCGGTCAACTGAGTGCTGGTCATGAGTTCATTGACGGCGTATGTCCAGTACAATCAGCGACGGGGCCGAGACATGGCGGTTGCTGGCGCTTGGGAGGCTGTGTGTACTCGACTTTCTTCTTCAGGGCCACGAATTGAGCTCTATTTGCTTGAAGACGATGTCAAAAGTGGTCTCACGTCATCTTCTTGACTCATCATGATTCTTGGCTCATCGTGATTGGGAAATGATACGTCCGTGCAGTCTTTGGGCATACAGAATAGCGAAAACACTCGGACACGCTGGCACGGGTGGAGCTCTAGGCACAGTGAAAAAATTACGTAGACATTGGGTGCCTTGACGGGTCACTGGCAAGGCCCAGTTAGTTCGTGATGTTGGATTGTCCTTCGATGCGGGCTGATTGTTGTGTGAAGTTGTTTGAGATAGGCGTAAAAGTTTTGTGTCTAGTATTCTGCTCCATTTCCAAATTGACATTTGAATTGCACAGGAAGTACAATTCGCTGATTGTCTGATGGAACAGTGATGTATTGGCCTCTGTATGAGTTTGATAAGGAAAATTACGGCTTGTTTGCTGTTGATGACAGTCTAGTCCGACCTGCTCACCTGTGCAAAAGTCCCTACGGTATAAGAAGCTATAGGATTTTATGTGGCAAGGTGATGTTGATCTGGAGACAACCGAACAGTTCAATGGAGAATATAACATACCCCCCCTTATGAGAATTCATCAGCGAATTGATCAGCCTTAGAAACACATGCATGTGCAAAGTGAACCGTCTCTTAAGGTGTATACGGCTATCTTCCGATTTTATGTGATGCCCTGTAGCTGAATTACGCAACTCGGCATTTATTTACAGATGACTTTAGAGTGCATCTGCTTTCTTTCCCCTGAGCTCCGTCGCGAGACCCTTGATACCCTTCTTCTCCTGCTCAGTGAGGCGGATATCGAAATAGCTTTCCAGCGCCCTGAAACGGTGCTCCTCCGTCTCCAAGACCTCCAGCACGCGGTTCTGCCCGCTCAATCCCTCTTTAACCACATTCCCGTGGAGGATCCTCTCAGCGACCAGCTCCCCCGTGGCCTCGTCGAGAATGGGCCGGTAGGCGATGACGTTCTGGACGAAGAAGCTCTGCGGCCTGGTCATGACGAAATAGTTCATAGCCTCAAAGTCCTCGGGGAAGACCTCGGATTCCGAGAATGAGTATAGGTCTTCCCACTCAGCGGCGCCCTCGGCCCCCTTCCTCGAGCACCACACCCACAGGCGCTGGGCCGGGTCGTCCTTGGTCACCTGCCTGTCTATGTGCTTCAGCTCCAGCCTGCCCCTAGTCGGGGCCACGGTGGTGACCTCATAGCCAGCCTCCAGCGGGATGGGCTGCGTCGGCTCCTGGACCCCAAAGCCCACGTCGACTAAATACTTCTTTCCCTCGATGGTGACAAGGTTCACCATGTGGTTCCTAGGCAGTACACTTGGCCGTTAGAATTTGTATTCATAGCATGTGGCCGTGCCATAATTAACACCCTGAGCATGGCTGGATTTAGCAGGGGCCGGGGACCGTCTCACAGCCTATCGTGTTTCACCCTACCGGCCGCGCTGTACAGCTTGAACCCGAGCGTCCTCAGGACCGTCGCGAACAGCTCGTTGACCTCCATGCAATACCCACCACGGCTCCTGGTCACAATCTTGTCGAACAGGTGTGCCGGGTCCAGCGATAGCAACCGCGTGGGCGAGTAGTGCAGCGCGATGCTGTCGAAGGGCACGCGGGCCTGTTGGTGCCGCACGAGGCCCGTCAGGAGCTGCAGCCTGTCGGCCGGGTGCTTGGAGCGGGGGTACCTGATGTGCTCGAGGTACTGCTCCAGCTGCTGCTCGCTGTACGTCGCCATATCCGTCCGTCCGTCCGTCTTCAGCTTCTTGCTTTTCGCAGGGCTGAAGTGCTGGTTAGATATTAGCTGTCCTGTGCTGTGGGGGACTGATTGGCACGGCAGAGAAATGCCAAGACTGACTGACAGTTATGGGCGTACTCGTGTGAGTTGACTGGTGCGGTACAAGGCGTCAGCAGTGTTGAATGCGCGAATCTACTATTCACCACCACTGCAAGTGGTTTTGCAAAGCGGAAAAGTGAAGATCATCTAGGAGCCGCCCACAGTTGCCCTCCACCCTGTACTAGACACGTGTTACTAAGCTTTACTAAGCCTGTGATGATGCTGTGACTCTTGAAGACGATGGTCCACTTTCGGTGTGTCTCCTTATAGTGTTGTACAACGCCACCGCAAAGATTACACCGTCCCTGTACCGGTACTACTCGCACGTCGTGCTTGTGCCATGTTCATAGTACAGTTCAGAAGCAAGGAAAATGTTCAAGCACGAATATATAACCGGCCGCTTCGTGCCAACAGTTATTATGACCGCCGTGCGCGCGCTACATGATACTCAGAACATGGTATTTCCCCAGCCTTGTGATGGAACTGCAGTCGTAACTGGCTTATTAGTGAGACAGCCTTGCACGACTCACACCAGCCTATAGGCCTGACCTCAGCTTTGACCCACTACCCGAACACGACACTGGTAGAAGAACTGGGCCTACACCTGAATAAAATCAGCTCGACGCCTTTTCTACTCAAACTATTCGTCTAGAAGCACCAAGAAGCTCTGCCAGGTTGTACCTGCGGTATCTCCTCCGAAGTGGATTCCGAAAACCTCGACATCGGGAGTAGCCAACAGTCTCAAGGGAACTAACTAGACACTAGAGCGGCAACCAGTCTTCGAATTACTCTACAAGACGCCTCTGAGCTTCATCCGCCGACAGTAGCAACCTGAAACGCAGCAATGAGGACGCTTTCCCACTTCGACGCCGAGCATAAGGGCTCCAAGTGTCAAGCTAGGCAGGGCTGGGAACACGTTTACCCACCTTGCCCATCGAGCCGCGCCAGTCGAGGCCTCTTGGCAGTGACAGCATCGTCGAGGCGGAATTACCCTTTGCCCCATCGTGGCCATCAAGTTTTGTTCGCTTTCCCGGCATTGACGCCTAATCTCATGTCACGAATCTTCTGTATCAAGGTACATGCCCGGACTAGGGGATAAACATCTTTCCACCCCCCACGCCAACCATGTCACGGACGCATGATCATTTTTCTCAACCGATTTTTTCTTCTTCTCAATTTTAACGGGGACCCCAGGTCAGGTCTTCCCTTCGGCTCGCCTCGTAACCAAGAGTAATGGATCGGCTCCATGGGGGTGGCGGTGGGGTCCCAGAATCAAGGGACGCTCAGGGCTCCCCCCAGATTCTCAACTGTCCCGCGGTCTTTTCGCCAAGGGCAAGTGAGTGGGGTCAGCCGCCGACGATATTGCAAGTAAGATTCCCACTGAGGACACAGACCTCGTGCCCTCCATCTTCGGCTGGGCTTTACCCGACGGGCGCGGCGCGATGATGTCGGGGCGGAGACCGGGGGGAGGGGGCCTTGGAATGGGTGGTGGGTCGGACAGACGTCATAGCCATCCTCGTGGCATCCAAGTCCGAGCCGAGATTGAAGGCATCGTGAGCCGGACCCGGAAAGTGTATGGATACACTGTGACAGCCTCTTCCCAGTCTCCCCCGTGGACGACGAGAGGTCTCCCCCACCACCCCCAGCGTTCCGCCACCACAGCCTTGGGAACGTTGTGCCCCACCCGCACAACTCCAATGCCGCGCTCCCATGATCTCAAATGATTTGCATTTCACGAGATCTCGAATCTTGAATCTTGGAAATCTGGACAATCCGGAAACCTACGGCCTAGGCTGTCGCACACAGCGCGCGCCCTCCCTGGCAGCCTGGTCGGCACACAGGGCAGAACGACGTCATCTTGCGATCAGCAGACTCCGGATGGACCCTGAAATCTAGAGCAAACTCCTGGGGCGGGCCCACTCCGCTCCCCTCTCCTCCCACCAAGAAACAGTGTCCCTGTTCCAAGCCGGTGCGCAATTGGAAATGGTAATGAAAACGGTCGTCGGAAGCCGAACGCAAAACGGTGAAGCGGGTCAATCGGTTGTTCCCAGGCGACTCTTTGCTTGATGTCTGTCTGTTTGCCTGTGCGCAGCGGCTTGTGGGTGTGAGTATCCAAGAAAGCCGTTGCGTCGGATTCAGCACCCAAGCCTTCCGAGGAATTCAACTGCCGTGACCGCTTCCGCGAGCTCGGAGCACTATTGCTAGCTAGTCCGATGGACGTTTTGGCGCTGCGTTTTGGGCGCCCTGCCCCTCCAACCCCTTTGTCCTGGCAGGCCTGGCCGGGAGTTCAGCCCTACCAACCACTTGACCTTCCAACTTGCGTCATGACCGGAGTCTACGTATCTGTACCTATCGTGTTGTACCGGCTACACGAAGATCAATGATTTACACTCGAATCATGACAGATAATGGGCTCGGGATGATGGAACTGAGAAACTCAATGGTCAGCCTGCTTCGTTTCACCCAAGAAGGTCGGCTCGCGACGTGCCTGCATTACGCCTTGAGACCATGTGCCTGGCTCCCACATTGCTAGTGGCGATGGCGGCGGATTGCTGCTGACTCGCCAGCAAGCGATTTGACTGGTCCCGTGTAGACGGTTTTCCGCCCTCTAACCTTTTGGCGAGCCTGCGCCGAAAAGAATGCGGAGTGACGCCGACGCCACATCCCCGGCTTTCATTCAAAATCTGGGGATGGTCTGAACGTTAATTGCTGTGCCTAGCAACTTTCAGAACAACATAGGTCCTCGCACGTGGGTCATGTTGGGACACCCCCCCCCATTTTTAAGTTCGATTAAATATCCGTTTTACGTCGGGCAATTTGACCTTTGTCGGCTGGAGCTGGGATATTGGGGCCGCCCAAACGCGGTCCGATGCCTATGGCAAACGCGAAAGGCAGACCGTTCCTCGCGGCTAATGGAGCTCATGAGCCCGGTATCTCGTAGCGCGCATCTCTGGTCAGGCTGGACATCTGCCTTCGGAAATTATTGAAGGCCTGCCAACAGCGGAGCAGATGCGCGGGTAGTTTGGACTTCTCCGGTAACTGTGCCCGTGTCATGGCGCATAGTTGTTGGCATGCGATACCAGTGATCTCCAACGCCCCCTTGACATTTGCTCGAGCTGGTCGTCGCGATTGCGTTGGTACCCCGATTTCGCAAAAATTCCCGATGCCAAACTTTCAGTCCGTGAACGCGGAGCTTCCTGAAAGAGTTTCCAATGCCTCGACCAGGTCTAGACTTGATGTCCATCCCTCATGTCACCTGAGACCAACCGTGGCGGGAAGTTGACCTTGACAGGCGGATGACGTGTTGATCGACACGGAGAGCTGTTTTGGCATGTCTTTGTTTGAAAGACAGGAACGGTTTTCTTGGCAACTTTTTCCTTGTGGAGGCATTTTAAGCTTGTTCGTGTGCAACCGACGCTCAGAGCTTTTCCATTCACGACTCAGAAGGGCTGGATCGTCAATCCCCCCTACGCGGCCCTCCACGGGTGGTGTCTCGAGATGTCGTCCCACTTGGAGGTTCGACATGACATGAGAACGCCACCAAGGGCCGAATATGACGGCATTCCTGCAATCAGACGAAGCTTGGGAAGAGCCTCCACAAGATGCAGGATATTTTATCCTTCGGAATGACTCGTGATGCGTGATCCTCGAGGACGCACTAGAAGGTTTCTAGAAGAGATTTTAGCATGGTCGCCCGGTGAAAAGCTGCAGCACGCCGGTTCCGGTGGCTGGGATTGGCTGGGGAAGCAAGCCGGTTGGAGAAGGTGTGGGAGTGTGACAGCCAGAGTTTAGGCCGTCGGCCGAAGCTCGCTCTCCAGACGAGACGGTCAAGCTCAAAGCGGAAGTTGCCCTTTGGCCCCCAAGGAACCAGCGAGGAGGCCCAGTCACGGACCGAACGCTGTGACACGATCACGGTTGTCGCGAATCATGCGCGCCGAGAAGCAGCCGGGCATCTTTGACGATTCAAGCGGAGGCAAGAATTACGCGGCTGTTCTGTGTTGTCGGTATGCGGAGAGAATCAGCGACACACGGAAGATGCGCAGTTGTGTGCATCCAAAACGGCTGCACGGCGAGTTTGCGCTAATGGTGGTATTGGTTCGGATGGACTGCCGGTCAGCAACTAACTGTTTGGTGTGTGCGAGAAGCGCTGCCAATAACAGGCGTCGATTGGTGATCTGACAGCTGGCGTCGGGAAGCCGGCGCCCTCTCAATGCCCAACAGAAACAGACGGGCCAGGATGCTGGGTCTTGGGAGCTTCACTGCTTCGTACACACAAGCGGTACAAGAGGTCAACCAGGAACTTCGTTGACTTGAGCCTTTGTACCATTCATGGCCCTGTTGCTGGCCACCAGTTTCTGGTCTAAAGGGAGTAAATGTTAATCTGCATTCCGAGACAAACCTCCTAGTGGAAGGGCGGCCCGGAGGATGTCCTCCTGCATGACGTTGTGAGCTTGCAACTGGCACATCCTCTGTGATGAAGTTGTTGTGCTATTATACGTCAATCGCATGTTGGAATTGCGTGTGAGTGCGCTGCGGGACAATCATTGGCACGGGAATACTCTAAGCAGGATGATCGATCAAAGTCTGTGTGATGCTGGTCCCGGTAGACTAACTAAGAGCGGCTGCTCACCAGTCCGATCTGGCGCAACAGCCGCGGCGATGGGCTAAAACACGATAAGGCTGTGACGAGGGGAGTAATGAGGCACAAAAGAGCTTTGGGCGCCAGCCAGTCCGGCCTTTGAATCCCGGGATCGGCATGCAGCGGGCGGGAGGAATGGGTCGGCTGATGGCCGGTAGAGTAGACTGGACGCCCCGGCTGACTCTTTGTGCAGAGGTGCGAACCGGTCGGTTCTTGCTAGCCACAGATCCGATCGGGTCAAGTACAGCAGCCATGCTGGTCGCATAATAAGGAAGCGGTGAGAATCCCATCTATTTCGTAGGGAAGTGGCAGGGCAGGCATAGTGGCTGAGAGCTCGCAGCTGGTAGCCGCGGAGGCAGTGAGGCGGAGCGGGTTGAGTCGACGTGGATGTCGTGTTGGGAGACAGGCGGAGCATCCACCCAGCCCATCACGGCATGGGCACATCATAGTAGAAACCGTCGTGGATGATGAAACCGGTAGAAAAGACACCATTAGGCCTGAACGCATGGGACGAGGGGGATGGTTGCAGAAGCTGCAGATGCGTCAAGAGTCATAAAAGTCGGTGAGAATTGCGCTGTCTGGTGTGAGTGGGAATTGGGATGGGGGTTTGGGGAGAATTAGCTGTGGTGTGGTTGTGTGGTGGTTGTGCTCTTGTGGTGGTGGTGGTGTTGTTGTGAGGCATGAGGTAGCTGTTGCACAACGGCCAGCTGCACGATAAGGAGACGCTATGCCCAGGCAGGGCTTATCAGCCATCACCCGCAGCGGTACTTGTTGATGTACCCAGGAACTCAAGTACCCAAGTACCCAAGTTCCCGAGTACCCCGCCGTTCTGCACGCCAGCGCAGCCAGGCTAAGAGTAAGAGCGTGGGGCAATGCACACCTGCCATCTCATTACGGTTGAGTCTTTTGACAAGGAAAGAAGCTCCGGCCGAATGACAAGCAGGGAAACGGTCCTCGCCGCCCTGTCGGATAGCTGCTGCGACAAGAGACAGCAACGAGCCAAAATGGTCAGGCAGGAAGGCGTATGCATGGGCTGTACCTGCACTTACGTAGGAGCGTTTTCTTCAGTCAACTAACAATAATAAGTGGACTCTAAAACTGAAAGAATTTACAGTGCATCTCCACCGCCTTCGTGTGGTGTGCATGTAAATTGGATTGAATTGAATTGATCAATTGACTGAATTTATCGACAGTTGGCAGCCATCGCAGAAATCATCGCACATTTTGTCACAGCATGTGCATCAGAGCCACGGGCTTATTGTCTAACTGTGACCTCAACGGTCTGGCGCCAACGCGATGCACTCCCTCCTTCCCCAGACGGCGATATCGCCCCGCCCATGCAAGCCGCAAAGCATCGCATGCTGGCTGCGCACCAGCAGGTGATTGATGCTCAATCTCAAGGCGCCACAGAACGCTGCCGGCACAGAGGCGACCTTGTTGCCTGCCCCTTACATGCTGCACTGTCGATACGGTGATACACGAGTCCAATTAATATATGGCACATGACATGAAGCATATACATATTGTACATCCNCCCCAAAAAAAAAACCGGCTCGCAGGGCACGAGGAGCTGCCCGAGTCGCCTCGATTGGGGGCGGTGATAGACCGCTTTCGAACTCGACCGGTTCGCCTGGCAATACCTGTCTGGACACTGCACTGCATCACCACGCATGCATGCGTCTGGTCCATCCCGTCCTGCCGCCGGCGGGCAACCCTCCTCTTTACCCCCCTCCTCCGTGGAAGTAGACCAACTGAAACCGCCCTCAGTCAGGTCGTGAGACCCACCCCCACGGGGGAGACGACTGGGAGAACAACAACAACGACAACGACAACACCTTGGATCATCACGCATTGCAGATTTTTGCGGTGTGTGCTGGGTGCTGGAGTCCCGTGTGTTGTCCGTGTGAAAGGGTCCTCCGGGTCGAGACAACTCATCGAACCTGGGCAGATGTCTCAGCAGCAAATGCGGGGACGCCGGTGACAGGAGCCGGGCCTGCACGCACTGCAGCACTCCCGCAACTCACTTGAGCAGCTGCCCAATCAGCCCCGGGCCTGGAACAGATCTGCTGCTCACATGCACATTGCCAAAATTCAGGGTCCTCCCTCCTCCTAAACACCACAGGGGTAACCCGCGTGGCTTACCTCACACTCTCGTGATGCCGACCAAACGGACGGCGAGAGAGAACAAGACAGGTATGCATGATCAGCAACCACTTGAGCCGCCTGGCCCGAGACATGTCCTTCCTGTCTCTGGGCCGGAGAGAGGGCGCCCGGTGCCCAATATTCTGGCCGGTACAGGGGACTATTACCCTTCCTGCGTGCGCCAAGCCAAGGCGGGCGTGATGCGATGCTGCTGTGCTTCTGACACCTGGCATGTCACAGTGCCTGCTGTGCTGATGAATGAGCCGCCCCCGGGGCTGGCTGGCAGAGGACAATATCGGTTTGGGGAACCACAGCAGTTGGGGATCCCCTTCACCGAGCTGTACGGGCAGACGAGCACACCGGCCCCCATCTTCATCGACAATTTGGAGAGGGCGCGCTGTAGAAAAAGGGCCAAGCAGGCGGCCATTGTGACGGGCCTGGCCTCGACGCTGTGCCACCAGACCGGCCCAAGCCGCCCTCTGCGCGCGCAGCTGGTGCAGATGCAGTGAGCCTCGCGTCGAGCTTCCAGCACCCCAAGATCGCTCTGTTCCGGCTCGTCTTGCCCCTGGCTACCGCCTGCATGGCTGTGTCCTGTCCTACAGCCGAGATGGTTCAATGCATTGGGTGGAAGGCTCTCGTCGAGAAATGTATTCACACCGGTTCTGTGCGAGGCCAGACGGTGGCTGGCCGCTAATACCTGATGCCCATATACTTTCAAGACGCTGTGCCGGACATGATCTGCGTCTACAGTCAGATGATCTAAAGGCCAGCAGTTGATCTTCGTCGCTGGCGGTGCCTTTTACCCCGGATTGATCGCCAACTTTTAGCCCGAGACGGGTGGCGGATTGGCTCTAGAGATCTTCGCCATGGGTCGCGGCTGTCAGGCCCAAGTCCTGTACAGTACAAACATGCAGTGATATCCGTCCCCTCTGTGAAACTCCGGCGCCGACATGGCCGTGCAGCGCCTGCGATATAAACCCACGATGCTGGATCGCATCGCTGGGCCCCCCTGCCACTGCTGCTGCTGCTGCGGCTGGGACCCGAGACCCTGGCCGTTGGCTGGAATTAAGGACAAAAGCACCGTTTGACAGCAGGGCAGCACGCCATGCACGCCGGGACGCGGAGCAGCCCATATTGAGACTGTCGTGTCCCACCGCGACCAGCGCATGGCCCTCTTGTCTGCTCGTCCACTTCCGCCCTACGTGCCTGTCCATCACCCGGCCCAGATCATCGATCTCACCGGTCTCCACGGGCGCAGATGTCCGAGAGAGAGACAGGCAACGGGTCAAGACACGACGTGGCCGGCCGAGCCCACCGCGATGCATCCTCATCATCCTCACCATCATCCTCTTTTTGCCTCCATTCAGCCTTTTCGAACGGCGGTGAGAGGGAGGGAATGCCGTATGCGAACACGCGACACGGCTCATTTCCAGCGAGCCTGGATCGCGGACCCCCCCATCGCATCGTGATCCGTGAGCTGTGGGCTCCCTCAAATTTTCTCTGGGAGGGAGACGTGTGCACAAGTACCTCCGTATGGTGCATGAGCCAGCCCGAGGCCCATCGTCACCGACTTCAAACCTTCATCACCCATCGATGCGGCGGCCCATCATCGGGGTTCGGCGGCCCAGGTGTGTGCGGGTCCCTGGAGCTCCCCCCTCCCAAGAAGGATTGCGAAACCCAAGCTCTCCCGAACGGGCTGGCTTTCTGCCCCTCCCTCGAGAGACAAAATACCACATGGCAAGGCATGCTCGTGTGGGACCCCTTTGAGCTTGCCCCACCAGATTGTTGGCTCGGAACCGAGCTTGTAAGGGGAGAAGGTAAGGCAGATAGGCAGGCTGGCAATGCAATTGTGCCGTCCGGCGGAGGAGCTCCAGGCTCAGGAGCAGTACTCGGAAAGCATCGCGTACTCTTTGACGATGGGCCACTTCCCACCGACTGAGTGCCATTCGTGGGATCCTGTGACTGACTAGAATGTGACGGGCGGCTGACGCTGGCAGGGCTGGTTTCTGGAGGTTTGGTTTCCCGCCCGCAGCCGAGCTCTCTCTCTCCAGTCAGGCGGGGCAGTCATTCAACGGCATGGTCCGTGTTAGGCACAGGACCTGAGAGAAAAGCCCAGTCCCGGAGGAGTTGACGTGCGCTGGTGCATTATGACAAATCACCCCCAAACCTGGAACTCGGAAAAGAGGATTCTCATTCAAGTCCACTTTTCTGCTGATTTCTGTTGTGTAAAAGTCCTCACAAGGGGATGAAAAAGTTGGCAGCCGCACGTATCAGCCACTGCCAACATGACAGACTGAGTCGACTCCCGAGGTGCGTGCCCCAGGACTGGAAGCTCCGACTTGGGTCTTTGCTGGCTGTGCTGGACTCTGGACGGTGGCTTATACCGGGTTGAAGGCCGGGGGGAAAAGGGG
>JUJX01000054.1:221457-291547 GCA_000800745.1 Diaporthe longicolla
CCCCCCAAGTCTCGCCAGCTTCGGCTGATTCCTTCTCGAAGCAGATTCGAAGGATGCCGAGGCTGGTCATGATTCTTGTCCCCCAGGCTTGCCAGGCTTCCAGCCCATCCATCGCGCTCGCACCGCCGTGGGGTCGCAAATTGCGCAAATGCAGCCATCACGGCTTTAGATTCCCTCCCTTGGGGTCAGTCATGCTATTCAGATAGAGACGGATTGTAAAGCATTACGTGGGCGGGCTTTTAAACCCCCACCAAAACAACCCCCCCCCCTTTTCGCATAACTAACTTCCATTTTCGAATGCCAACCCATCCTTCTCTGTAGGAAGCAGCAGGTGGCGCCCTCGACAAGATGTGTCTGTAAACGTGTCCGGCCTCTTTTAGTGAGATTCAACACCCACTCGGGAATGCGAAACGCAGGCGAGGCGAAGATGGTGTGTGTTTGGGGGGCACACTTTCTGACCCGTCGATTCCCAGTCAGCCCCGGGAGAGGGTAGCTGACGATGTCGAACATGATATCTATTCCTGAGTATCTCCTTTTCCCACACCTTGACGTGTCCGCGTGAGCAGAGGTTTGCGTTGGCACTAGGGCTCTTTTGCTTCTTCACGGCCAATGGGCTCCTTGCCCGGCGGAGAATCTAGATGGCCCATCGCCGCCTCATGCGACGTGTTTGCCCGTACGGTCGCAATGCAGCTGCCTGACAAGCATTGGTCGCAAAGCAAAAAAATGTAGGGTGTGTGGCATGCGTGCTTGTTTTCGCACGTCCTGGCGCACCGGCGCGTGGTTCCCCGGGCTGTCGTCATTTTTTTCGCCTTGGGAGGACTAGATATCTGAGATGCGGACGCCACATATCTCTGGCCAGTCCCAGCCAGTGACGTCGGCGGCCGAATTCTGCAGCGGCACCTGCCGCCGGGGTTCTTTTGTACAGGCAGCCGGCACGTCGTGTGTGGTGTGTGTGTCTACTGTTTCTACGTGATGCACACCGCCGCTCGCGGAGACGGCGGAGAGGGTTGCATGCGCATCATAGAAGCAAGATACCTTGCAGTCATAACACCGGCTTCGTTATTTGTTTCAAAAAAGTCGAGATTCATCACGCAGATGGCGATGCTGGCTAACGACAACACAGGCGCCCTTGCCCTGAAGTAGCCCCCGAAAATATGACAAACCAGAGTGCCCAAAAAAGACCACCAGGCACCGGGCTGGTGGGGGAGGCTAGGGGGATCCATGGGGGTTGGCTGGTTGGCTGGTGGCCGGAAACAGGAAAGGCGAGCCCATGTCTGGGAAACCTTAAATGAGTGCGCGCATCACATGGCGAGCATGGATCTCAAAACGGGTAACAAATTCGAAAGCAGGCCAGGCCATGCCAGGCCCCATCGTCTCTCTCTCTCAATGCCGATGGGGGCAGGGGAGATAACTGAGAAGCACGTTCGCAGCTGTGCAACGGTGTGGGCTTTTGGGCCCTGTGCCTTGGGGGACTTGTACTTGCTAATCTCGCTCTTCAAGTCACGCGTCTCGTCTCGTTTGCGTATCGAAAACGGGGCCGGGGCGGTGGAGGGTCGAGGGTGGAGGGCAGCGGGTCAGTGTTCGAGATTATTTTTTTTTTGGGCGACGAGAAGTTGATGGCTCACATGTTACTCACTCTCTCTACCCGCGGACGGACATGAGCGCACATGGTCCCCGACCAACAGCCCGACGCCGTCGAACACGATACGAAGCAAGCAAGACAAGGCCCGCCCGCGCGCGGGTCGTGGGCTTGGTTGTTTGCCGGTGCAATCTACCAAGACTCTGCAAGACGAGGGATTCCAACTTTCCACCGGGATCCTACTCCGAAACGTGGCTGGGCTCGCTGGTTGGCAGTGGTTTGCTGGGAGTGACTTTTGTCCCCGGGACAAGTTTCCCTGGAGAGCGAAGAGAGACGTTGCATCGCCAACCCTCTTGCTGCCCTGCGAGCTGGGGACCGGAGTTTCGCAGGCACCAGCATTGCTACCGTTCCAGTTACCCCTTCCCTTTTTTTTCCCCTTTGATGTCACACCATATGTAATATAAGACCCATGGTTTGGTATCTACCGTGCCGCAGGGTGCCAGAGCAGCGGGTGCGGTGGTGCTGCGATGGTGCTCCTGCTGTGCTCCGGTAAAAGGACCCAAGCGGCACTAATATCCCATGATTCGGGCGAGGACCCGCACCGGTGAGCAAAGAATAGGATCCAATTCCCAACTCACCGGCCGGACGTGCAGGATGCGCAATGCTGTGCCCAGGTCGGTCGGTCTCTGGTCTTTCCCCACACCCGGATTGCCGGGTCGGACTGACAGACTGAGTGAGGGAGTGACTGATCGGCTGGGAGACGATAATTATGTGATGACTGTATAATTGCAGTACACAGGTCCCGTGCTCACAAGGTGGGCTGGCTGATTCATCGCCTGGGGCCGAGCATGGCTGACATGTGGGTAATAAACAGGTGATTCCCCTTTAAGATTTCGGCATAGGCACGACAGAGGGGAGACGAGAGGAGTCGAGTAGGGCATGGCAGGGTTTAGATTTGGCCGAGTCGGCCCTCCCAAACGACGCAGGGCGCAAGGTGTGCTATGGCCCTGCTGTGGCCAGATACCACCAGCTTGGGTCAGGGACTCTGGGACTCCAGGCCCTCGCTCGCAGTCTCAGGGTCCGACGATCCCAACGACAAGAATCCGGCGGTGGGTTCCATGTTTGTTAGGAGCCGGTTCGGATAAGCCTAGGCTGCCTGCAACAGGCAGTCATGCAGTCAGTCAGGCAGTAAGGTAGTCAGGCAGTTCCTTCCTCTCCCCTTTACTATGACTGATCCCTTATCCTGCCCTCGTCCTGCTCCTGCTTATTCAAGAAGTTCGTCCGGGGCCCAGATTGTCGGGAACGGACAAGGGCAAGGGCATGGGCAACATGGGCACGCCATTTGGGGCCAACCCCACATCCTCCCACGCCCATTTTGCCGAGCTCGGCCTGGCGCCTCGGCCGGAAGGGAAGGAGCCCTTTCGCCTAAAAGCTTCGTAGACTTTTTTGACACTCACGATACCATCCACGAGCCCGTTGGCGCTTGCTAGCTTATCACCTGGTGTACTTTTATCTCGTGATGGTGCTCTTTTTTTTTCTTATGCTTTATTCATTGCTATTATTATTATTATTATTTGATGTTCAGTCTTTTTTTCTCCGTTCGGCCTGACCCATCCCTCGCAGATTTTACCGCCCGCATGAAATTAACGAAAGGTCGGTGTGCCCCATGGCGTGCGCATTTGTTGTGCTCCGACGAAAAGAAAAGAATGCAGTCAGTGGCCCCCGTACCTGTCGTCCCACGACACCCGCGCAAACATTAGCTATGGCAGGACGGGGTCAGGTGGTCCTCCCAGTCCTCCCAGTCCTCCCCCCCCCCAAGGGCATTTGACGACGAGGGGTGGGAGCACGAGCCCGTAGTGTGCATCAAATCCCAATGTGCATCGAACGTGCATCAGAGAATCAATGTGAACAATGTACCTGGGGAGGGGGGCGATTGGCCAATGGCACCCCAATCTAAACCACGAGGTTCAAATGGTTGCATGTCGCCAATCTGGGGCAGACGTCGGGAGTCCGCGCCCCACTCAAAACACCCTTGTCGCCTGGGACGAGCCGTGGCCACACCTCACCACCCGCGCTGCCAGGCTGCTCACCGTCGGCAAGTAGCGACAAGTGAGTGATGGAACTAACAAGTGAGCGGTCACGGACAGCAGATGACTGCAACTAAAGACTTGCAAGGCAATGGGAAATGGTGGCGGGCGCCCCTCCCAAGACTCGGAGTGTGTATCAGATCGCTGACTGCATGCTGCCGATGAGCGATGCCCTGCTGCGGATGGGCGCTGCTGCTGGTGCTTTACTGGACCTCAGGTGCTGTCGAGGGAGCGGAGGGGGGAACGCCATTTTCCATATTTTGCGGTCGTGTACGGAGTATTGGAACGGCCCATAGATCACAGCGGTTGATCTGTTGAGGAATAAGATCGTCACCGACATTACATTATACGTGCCAGGTTGGGGTCGTACCTTAAATCCGCAACATGTGTACATATCTACCTAGCCATAATCGGCGCGTGCTGGGTGCTGGAGGATCGACCCCCGGTTCCCGATCAAGACATTCAGCTCCTCATTGAGCATGCTGGGCACTGAGGTCCTTTCCCAATTCACCCCTTGTGCTTCCATTGCACTGCGTCGCCAACCTAGCCGTCAAACAATGCGGGGGACATCATGTACTGTAATGTCATGTCCCGACGGCCGCATTGTGTCTACCACAACATCTATCTGCCTGTCGGCCTTGGGCCGCCTCGACCTGGGCCAGTGGCGTCCCAAGAAAGTTGCACCTTGACCTGCGTCGTGCAGGACGGACGTGCAGTTGCAATATGCGCAGGCTGCGGACACAAACTCTGACACTTTTACTTCTGCCTCTGGCAGAGAAGCAGCACATCACGGCACGGATGCACGAGCACCCTTGTCCCGCGGTGATCAGCGACAAGGCTCCGCGAGCGTCGTGGTGTGGGGGATCCGGGGATGGTTCGCTGGGGAAGCTGGGGATGGCGTCCCCAAGCTCCCGCTTGCTGACATGGCTGACACCCATCACCGCCCATTTCCTTTTTGCTGTTGCCCTGCCCTGCTCCTCACCCATTGCGCGTGTGGGGTGACTCTCCCCGTTCACTCTCTCAACCGGCAGTGTGATGAATGGCAGGGTGGCGGCGACGACGCAGGACGTTGCCCTCAACAAACGACTGCCTGCCCACCCGTCCCCGAGGTCACAGTCAAGGCAGGTGAGCACGCGGACGGCTGCGAGCTGTCTTTCTGTCTGGCCCTTCCCTTGGGGAGGTACAGGTCTCGGGTATTGATACATGTGCTGTCGCTTCACGCATGCACCGTCTCTCCGTTGTGACGGCCCCAAACGGAACCTGCAAAGGGGTGAACTTTTGACGTACGAGGCTGCAAAACGTCAAATGGGGGTTTGCGTGAGATTGGCGAGATGGGAGAGCTGCGACAGATGGGACGAGATCGATCACCAATCAACCAACCAACAGTCTGACTGTGTGTCTGGCGGCTCTGTTCCGCCGTGCCGCCGCCCGCTCTGTCATCTCTCTCTTTTTTCTCTCAGGAGTATCTCATTTGAGTGCTGACAGCGTTGTGCGGGAGGCGGGAGGCGGGAGCGAAGGCACTGGCGCGAGATTCGCCCTGGCGGATAAGACATCCGCAAATTGCCTGTTTGCTTTGCTTTGCTGTGCTCAGGCCCTGTGCGGGAGTTGCCTCGATGATTCATGCACGTAAACAGGCACGCCTGCGACGCACCGAATCCTGGGGTCGAGAAGCCACAGTGCCTGGCATCTCACAACTCACGAGCAGCAGGGACTAGACTCAGAGCTCAGGTCTCATTTTCCTTCTCCTCTTGGGCCTCGAAATGAGCCTCCAATCGGACTGGCACGATGCTGCTCTGACCAGGCCTTGCTTATTTGACATGGGCGCAATCGATCAGATATCGACTTACGCCCCCGGCGCCGTTAAGGTACCGCCGGCCAGGTCTTGATACAGCTTCACGCAACCGCGGAAAGTACCGCTTCGGAAAAATGAAATCAAGGACAAAAAAAGATACAAACGAAAAATCAAAAATCAAAGTTGACGGTCGTCACCATGCAACCGCCAAATGGTCTGATCGAGATTGACGAGCCCCGTCTGCCCCCCTTCACGTCATGCAAAAGTACAGCATAACACGTCACAGCCGTCGGGCCAGTCAATCACGGTTGACATATGCTTGACACAGGGCTGCAGGGCTGCCAGGGCTGGGAGAGGTCCAGCCAGAAGAACTGCCTGATTGATAACAATACGAGTGCAAAATCACGATGAAACTGTCGGCTGTTGTGGTCGGCGACACTAATTTACCGGCAGGATGGGCATCATCCTCAGTCGCCGTATCAGAAAGATCACAGCAAGCTTGAGCATCGCAACTACGATGCACCGATCGCTTTGTTGGTGGCACGACCGCGCACCAACAGGGCCTCGCAGGCGGCCAGACCTCTTCTTTCCATGCCTTCTCTTCGCAGACGGAGATTACCAGAAGGATTCAGTTCATCACGGCCCCTTACTTTTCTCTCCCCCGTAGGTTATCTGCGATCTGGCCAGAGAGATTTGGATCCGAGATCCTGCACCTCCACTGCCCTAGGGCGTCGCACACCTACATGGCAAGAAGCTGCAAATGAGACATGACAAACTTTGTAACGCACGAGGTCACCAACCTCGTGTGAACCCCCAATGACGTCTTGCTGCCGCCGCGCGCACACGCAGAGGTCCGCAGGGAGAGAGGTTGAAGGTGTCACCAAAGAACAACGGTCCGCCCTCCCCGCATTCGCTTGTTGCAAAGTAGGTAGGATAGGTTTGATCCGCGCAAAGTATCGTCCTTTGGCACGGACGACGTTCTTGCTGCCCCTGCGACCCCTCGCCAAAGCAAAAGCACCGGCAGCGTTGTCTCTCGGTCCGGACCCCCGAGTCTCGGCCGGCTCTGTTGATCTAGGGAGAAGACATTCCGCGTCAATGGAAGCCCGTTAGCCAAATACGCAGAATTCGCAGATCCCGGAGAGGAGCCGCTAGCTCGTTGGGGGCCCTTTGCGAACATACGCCAGCCAGCCTGCAAGCAAGGTTTCCCTCTCTTCACATTCCAAGCGCCAACAATAGACACCTGGGCATTCTCGATCTCGTCCGAGATCAGATTCGTCTCCGGGGCTAGAACTCCTCAAGCCCCGGCGCTTTCACCTTGGAAGGGAACTTCTAGCAGCTTGTTGGTGTCGGGAGGAATTCTTCCGTCGGCTACCAGGTGCAACGGCCCCCTTCGTGCATCTATGCCCCACTGTTTCCCGCCGAGCCATCTGGAGGATCTGGGAGAACACTCTGGCCGTTGACGGCGGACTTTCCAATCTCGGCCACGAAGGGATCACTGGATTGACAAGGCCATCCTACGAGACAGCTCGCTTCTCTCTCGGTACACTTGTCCGTTGGGCTGGCATCTAGTGTAGGGACTTGTGTGCACCCTCGCGACGTTTTGGCGGTGGGACATGTGAACCCTGATCGTCGCGACCCTCGTCAATGCAACGGTACTGCAAAAAGACCCCTCGGCCCTTTCAACCGTTAGCTCGGGCCAGCCTTCTGGGCGCCACTGTCGGGCAAGCTAGGGCACCATTTTGCCTGTCAGGTGGCAGGTGAGGCTCAACACAATTCCCAGGGTCCAGCATCAGGCCGACTGTCCATGAGACAATAGTAGATCCACCGAGGAAATTCACGAGCCCGGTACCTGCGATGGCCTCCTGCATCTGGCCAGGAGCTCGTGAACAACTCAACTCGGAGTCTTGCCGATGGTCCAGGCTCCTCTGCGACACATGCATTTCTCGACCTGTCACTTGGGACTCGCAAGCCTCGACTCAAGAAAGCTTAAGCGACGAGGCGAGGCGCGCGTGGCGCGTGGGAGTGGAACAGAACCCCCAATTTCTGCGCAGTCAGCAGTCCAGCCATCAGTCATTTCCCTCGCGTCCCAGGGCCAATCGAGGCCTAACGCAGCTGGCACGCTGGCACAAGGAGAGAGAGAGAGAATGCAGCCGCCACAGTGGATAACTCGAACCGCCGTTTTGCTATTTGCTTACACAAGATCCAGATCTGGGAGGGGCCCTGACTCCCGAGAATGCCCAGGCCCAATTCAGGGTCCCCACATATTACCGTCGCCAGCCAGATACACAGTAGCCTCTGGTTTTTCTCTCGCAAGCCCCATCTTGTGATCGCTGCGCCGTTTGGGCCTAGGCAGGAGCGGGCAGGTACACACGACAGGAAACGGTCTGTTCTTTTGAGCCTCAATTATGGGGCTGCTTTCTTCTCTCCCGGCTTCCTTGCTAGTAATTACTTACGCAACATCAAGTTCCAGGAATGAATTACCTCCCTGCGCCTTGGTCCCCATTTCAGTCGGGAAACGGGGCCGGACTGGGGATAGTGACATCAACGAACTGGACCTCTCGCTTGAACGGCCCTCTCAGCGAACCAAGGGCTGTACGGTATGGGGAATTGTGGTTGGGGGTACGGGATACAAGCGGTCTTGTCACTCGACCTTGTTCGTCGGGCCGTCAGTGCACAAGGCAAGGGCCACTGGGATCTGGATCTCTGCGCGGAATTTCGTCTTTTTTTCTCACACTACCCCTCGAAAAGCGGGCATCGTCAATTTCTGCCTTCGCCCGTTCGTCCCAGCTTTTCCAAGCTTTGGTGAAGCAGACCAGCACCAGCCCCCTGGGGGGCGGAGTTTCTCATATCCTCCCCTCCGGCTCCATAAGGCCCCAGAGGAAACACAGGCAGAGAAGCGCCGAGGTAGTAGCGCCAACTTTCATGCGAAAGATCCCAGCCCTCTGTAGGTTGAGAGGGGGAATCGGTTTGTCGCGGTTGGTTCCTCTTGTGGCAGGATTGATCACCAGGAAGAAACCACTGGGCCGGAAAAGCCCAACAGGCTTTTTTCCTAAAGGCTTGCGTCCTTCCGAATTGGTTCGCTCCGCATGATCGGCCCACGAGGTGCGCACCCTGCAGCTGTCAACGCCAGCCCTGCTGTCCCCCTGGGAGGACCCTGAATTTCTCGCAAGGCCAGAAGCCCTGGGCTGGCCAGCCGGAAAAGCCAAGAAGACGCTACACAATACAGCCGGGCCTGACACCTGCTGGAATGGTGCAAGCTGCACACATAACGCCGGCGTGGAATACCCGGAAGCCCGCCTGCCACTACCCTGCTGGACGGCGGAGGGAATTCCGGCCAGGTCAGGCCCCATTCTGTTGTGCCTGTTGTTGCGGCTTTCACGTGCGACGTGGCGGCTATTCTGCTAGCTAGCTGTTAGGCGAGCCGGGGGCGAACCAGGCCATTTGCAAGGCAGCTGGCTCGCTTGTGTAAGGCAGCGCCACCAGATGGGCTCACGAGATCTGTGGGGGCCCTCTGCGGGGCCGCGACGGTCTTCTCGCCCTGACCTCCAGCTGGCGCCTCCCCCTCCCCTCTTACCTACGCAGGTACAGAGTACCGTGTGAGGTGCTGCAGCGTGCTAGGCTCGAGGCCAGTGCGTTGCGGGACGGTACGCGGAACAAGGCTGTGTTTCTGCTTTGTCCAGGTGATCACCTGTGCCCCTCTCAGAATGGGCGGCCTCGACCATTTGGATTATTAGGATGATGATTATTACTACTCCGTTTCGAGGGCTCGATCCGCAGGCCCAGAACCCAGGCCGCGTCTTGACAATCCCTCCCACGATGTACCGTTGACTTGTGCGGTGGTCGTGACTTTGTCTTTGTCGCCACTATTGGCCGCCCCGCATTATTCTCAATCGAGCCCATTGAATGTTGTTCACAAGACTTCAAGGGATATTCAAGCGACAGCACGACAGGGGCCCCACCGGCCGCTGGGAAGGAGGCTGAACCTTTACCCCACAATTACTCCCCCCTCAATGCCGTGTCCTCACGCGTGTGTATACACTAACTACACAGTACGCGAGGCCCTGTCAAGTGATGATCGGTTGGGACCACGAATATGATCAGGAAACGCTGCCCCAGTCTTGAAACTCGGGACACGAAGTCTATCTCGTGCTAGAGGGATGCCGCGTTTATGCCGAAATCACATCGCCAGAATGCCGCGGCCGCGATTAGTCCCCCAGGGAAACGGATTGACATGCGATGGGCGATGGGATGATAGGTGGGAGGAGGCCTGGACCGCGGGGTACTGGCTGATCCTCGCGATATTTCCCGACCCTTCAATCCTGTGTGGTTTTTGCGACCCGACCGGCTAGGCTAAGCAACCCCCCCCCCCAAGAAGGTTGCCGTCTCGGTCCTCGGCACAAAGCTACGAAGAAGGTCTATGAGTGCTCTGGGTCATCCATTGATACAGTACGCGCGCGTGTGTTGTACGTGTGTGCCGAGCCCGTGCACGAGCCGAGTTGCCGGGCTTCGGCCGCCCGCACAAGAGAAATCGAGGTTCAGATGACCGGAAAAAGGGCTGAACCTTATCTCCGCTCAAAGGGCACTCTCATCGCGATCAGCCACGCGCTGCCTTTTGTCACGCCAGCCTTAACTCTACCTGACCTGCGGTGCCTGGGCGCCATGCCACACAGGCGATTGGGGTCTGTCTGCTCAGGCAACCAACGAGCACCCGGCCAATGGCTACTTTTTAGTTAGCCTAGGCCCTAGGCATTCCGCTGAATCCTCGGAGTGGCTTCGGCAGGGCACACGGAGGGAGAAAGCATATGCCTCGGAGAATTGCCGAGCCCTCTCGAGAGGGCAGTAGCCACTGTACGTAGGCGCGAGCCTTGGTCGATGATGCCGACGAACCTTGGTGACAACAGCCTCAGGCTGCCACTGCTGACCAAGACCTCGTGATCAATGGGACGGGCTGGGGCTGGGCCTTCAGCATCCCGAAACGGTGGGGGAAAAAAGAGGCCGCAGGCGAGATGGCCTCGACGGGTCTCCGTTACGAGGAGATGTTCGTCTTGAATTTGAATTTACCTCGAGAAGAATAATTATTATTTTCTTAGGCTCATCAGGTTGCACATGCTGGCCAGCCCCGGGACAATGTCACTGAGAGCAGGTGAAACCCGGGGGGCGCGCCTCATCCCTCGGTACCTCTGCCGCACGCCAGCAGGAACCCTCGGTTTGGCACATGCAGCCGGCCATTCCTTTGTGTTTGTGTGTACCCAAAAACAGCTCTCTCTCTCTCTGTCTCTATTCCTCCTGTGAGACCCCCACCCCGGCCGCGATGCCGCGCCCAAACAATCCCCCCATCAGAACGCCCCGGGTTGACCACCCTCACTCAGCCCAGGGCAGCAGTTCATGTGGCATTGTGCCTGCTACTGTCTTACCCGTCCGTCAGTCTGCAGTCCATCGCATCTCGGAAGTACTTGCAAAAAGGGTGTGAGGCAGAGTTATGTCCTTGATACATCCGAGCAAGCAAAGCAGGGAGCGACATGGGAAGTGCGAGCAATCGGAGCTGGAGGCTGAGCAACACAACGTAATGTCACCGTAAGCCCATGTTCAGCTCATTTATATTGAGCCAGGCTGGTTGGTAGGCTGGAAGTTGTCACGATCGACCCGGCCCTACGGTCTCGTAACACACACACATCGTCATCTTGTGCCGTGTCAGTCAGTCGCTGCTGGACCAATGTGCACCCGCCGCCGACCAGACGGGCTGCGGGCGCAACCTGATCATGGGATCTTGAACCACAAGGCGAGAAGGGCAAGCAAGGATGTCTATTCTCAGCCCTGTGGGTGCAGTTGTGTTGCAATGCACGCGTCGGTCGGTTTTGGGTCCCTCCTGTCCACCTGCCTACCCCCCCAAAAACCCAAAACCAGGGGCACATCACAATACAACACCACCCACCAACACCAGCAGCACTCGGCGTCCGGCGACACTGCACAATTGGCCCTGCCAGAATGGAGTCCGCCCCCAAAATAGGCCGCTCGTCATTCTAATCCCACCTGCACACACCCACCCCGCGATCCTTCCACTCGGGGACGGCTCGCTGTGCCACCCCCGTGGGTGTGGTGTGTGGGCAGTGGGATTTTTGCACGGCAGTTATTTGGGGGTGGGGTGGCATGGCGCTTATCTCACTGTCTGTCTGCTGTTACCTGCGCCTCTACCAACCTGCCTGTTGGTCTATCAGCTGCACAGAACGAGAAGCGGTACAGGGAATGCTCCTCCTGCACGCCTAGCCTGTTCACCTGCGCGCGTCCGCCCGCTCGACCCGTCCGCCTCTCGCCGTCTCTTGTCTCCTGACAGGGCGCCGGTGATGATGATGATGATGGGTGTCGTAGTCTCTACGCATGCAACGGTAAGCTCGGAGATGGTAGTGGCACTGCTTGCTGCAACCCAGCAGCTTGGGACGAATGCCTGTCTGCCTCGCTCCCTGGCCCATCCCCAGCCTCTCCCGCGTGCCCGGTCTGACTCTTACATACATCCATACATACACACCTGCACTGGCTCGTGGTTGGAATTAAGTTTTTGGCGGGCGTCAAATAGGCGCGTCGAGTGGGAGGGAGCAAGGTTCCGCGCTGGGAGTCATCTCCCGCCACCCGCGAACCAGACTCGCTGGCCAACTGGATACTCCTCTCCAGCTGCTGCAGCGATGCCCTCCTCCCACGCGGTCATACGGGGACCCTGTCCAGATTGACGAGTCTGACTAACATACTCACTAACAAACGGACTGATGGTTCATGTTGACCGATGTTGGATTATGGCCCGGCCATCACGTTGCAGCGCATGCAGCGAGTGAGAGGGAAAGAGATGGTGGGTCACGATAGAGAGAGACATTTTACTGAGGCCTTACCGCCTGTTCTCGAATTCTTGGGAGAAGAATCAGTGTGCTGTAGGGCGTGGTTTCTCCAGATGCCCGCCTTTCCGTGAGGGTGTCAAGGCCGAGACACTTTTTTTTGCCAACACATCTACTGCCCGCCTTGGACAGGTGGGTGTTTCGACGGGATGGGCTGATCTCACCCCAGTTCTGGAGGCAGATGATGGGTAGTGCTCATCATGTTCTTCAGCCCCAGTTGTTCAAAGGTCCGAGCCGAGCCTTAGGTCTTAGACTCAAGGTTGGGTAAGCATGCTTTTCCCATTCAGTCAGTCGCCGGGTCAGTCGGGCAGGTATCAGACTGCACGATGGCAGGAGACCACGGCCCCAGGAGAGCCCGAGACACGACAGACGGCCTGATAGGAGTGGACAACGGGGTGCTGGTCTGGCCCAGCTTATCGCAGAGGTCACGAGTTCCTTTCTGCTGAGAGGCTCCTCGAGTCCCGGCCTCTCAAGCGAGAGAATCCAGGTCCCCTCGGATTGGCCTGTCATGGCCGGCTGAGGAGGGTCATCTGTCGCCTCTGCTGAGCTGGCAGCTGTGTCTCTTCCCACAGGGCTGGGCCTACCCCGCGGGCGCCCAGCACGCTGCCTGGGGTTCCCGTATTGTGTGCCTTACAGGAATGGGGGGCGTGGTTGTACCGCCTGCGGGGGGCCTGATGATACCCCCAGAGTCGGGACAACGCAGCTATCGACAAAAGGACCAGATGACTAAACCCTACCCACACCGTCATAATCATCTGTCTTGTTGTACCCCGTTACTTGCTGTGCTGTATACTGCTGCGCAAGGCACCTGGGACGGATTACTGGGCAGTAACACTTCCAAGACGGAAATAAGGGTCTCATCACAGCCTGACCCACCGCGGTCTACATCGACCGCCTAACTTCACTGCGACGTTCGTCTGACGGCGCGCGTCACCCCCACGGGGGATGAAGGAGAGCAGGAAGTTAGGATCCTACTCTACGCTGACGGTCAGAAAATGTCGCCACCACCACCACCACTACAAACTATTGCCCAACGACCAACCAACACTGCTCATGCCCCCTATTCCCTCGTGGGGATGATAATTCCTCATCCCCGGGCGCCCTGTGAGCCTGGCGAGATATGTGGCCGACTGGTCGACGCTTGTTCACCGGTCTGCAACGGGTGCCACATCAGATGACCTGTAGTCTGGAGGATTATGGACGACATGCGTAGGAAAGGGCGGCTCGTCAATGCCTATGCCAATTCTCCATTAGCAAATCGCCCTCCATCAGAGGAAGGGGGCCATAATCTACTCCCAGCTGCCTTGAACCTTTTTTTGTCCTCCGCGCTCACTTCCCGGGGGTGCCTGATGTCGATATGACTGCATCAATTGGGACATTACCCACTACGAGGGCGGGCTACGATGATCACCGCCTGTTCCTCAGACAAGCATACGGTAAGACTTGCCTCCTTCCTGTCTTGGGTAGGGTGTCCGTTTCTGTTGGATGACAATACGGGCACCTGGGACTATGAAGATGAGAGACATTTGACTCAGAAGGGAGGCTGACCTGAACAACTCAGGGACAGGTACCGTTTGCAAGTCACGGTACTTTGCCCTCGGTCAAAGTTCTTATGGAACTTACCGTGGACGAGATAGTCGAGTGGCTCGAGAGTTCTCGAGTTTCACGACGGTTTGGCAGCCCTCCTCGTAAACCTGGCATCTGGCGGGCAGGAAAGAAACGGCGGTGTGATATCGAGGACACCCAAGATGCTCTCTCCCGCTGTAACCGTGGAGGCCCTTCTCCTCCCCCAGCACTGCCCTGCGCGCGATAATGGGCGATGGGCGGGTTCGGCCGCATTCCGCCCTCCCGGATAGGCGCAGCTCATGTCAACCTTGCCCTGTGGCGCACGGATGGGGCCCCGGACTGGCAGACTTAAGGCGCAACGGCATAGACTTGCTTCGCTGCCGCCCGCTTACGCAACTGGAGGAACAAGAAGTCGGCGATGACAAGCCCCGTGCTTCAGGATAAGCGGCCAAGATGGATTTCATCCGTAAATCACGGGTCACCACGACTGCCAAAACGCCGGGCACCCGCTCGCCTTGGCCTCGTCTACGCATCTGGCCGAGCGAGGCAGGGAGACTTGTGATGGGAGTTTCTCCACGGCCGACCACAGCGGGACTGGGCGTCTCGCATGAAACGGCAGAGCTTCATGCCGTCCGGGTCCGTCCTCATTACGCATCCAAGTCCTGGGGTCTGGAGAGGCGAAGCCGGACTCGAGCCGGGAGCAGCAGCAGCAGCAAGATGGGGGCACGCCAATGGCCGTTCCAGTCATGCAGTCCGCCAGATGACCTGCACCCACGCGCGTTCATCCGAAGCTGACAGCAGTTCCCCCGTCCAGTTGCCTTGCCGGTTCCAGTATATGTGGTTTTGCGCCTTCTAGAAGGATTTCACTGCCTGTCCAGCTGATCTGAACGAGGCCAGAGATCCCAGCTTGTGCGACGTTCACGTACCTGTTTCAGGAAAAGTGGATTACGAACTTGCTTTTCGGTCCTGTTTTTATCGTCGACCTCTCGATTTTAAACTCAACTCAGTGTTTCTCTCGGTCCCGACCCTGCGCCCCCGTATTCTTCTTTTTTCCCTGTCCCCCTCGTGCGACGAAGCTATGCCTACCCACCGTTCGTCCATGATCGACCGGCTGGCGCCTCGTCCCCCTCCGCCTGCAACGTTGAACATGGCGGCGCCCGTCGTGGGCGCCTGGGAGAGGAAATCAGCCCACGTCGCAAGGTCAGCCAGCCCTAGAGTTCCTTTTTGAGCCAGCCTCAAGAGCATGCAGGTTTCAACCTTGATTGGGATTCCCCTGCAGCCGTCACCGGGCCTGTGGCGCGCTGGGCAGAGGTAGGTACTGATTGAATCTGAGCAGAACCGCCCGACCTCCCCTGGTTGTGATTCCCCCGCCTCTTTTCGTGTATCTCCACAATCTGGCGAGTGGCGGCCTGGCCCTGGGCGGGAGGTGCGCTGACATATCATCCTTCCAGGGTTAGTCCACTACTTTGTGCGACGACGCACGACAGATGGAGAAGATTAAGACCGGTGGGCGGCGGCAGCGGCGATGACGATGAAGATGTGGAGGGGGCAGGGGAGGGGGGAAATCTTGGGGGAATTCTCAAAAGAACCAGCGTCATTTCATGAGTGGAAGGGGGGGGATATCGAATATCGGATGCCCGATTTCCCGGATTTTGGGCCGCAGTCCCTAGCAACGCTGCACAACATCAGTAGCAGCAGTAGCAGCAGCAGCACGCAGCACGCAGCACGCAGCACGCAGCACGCCAGGCAGCGTGCGCTAATGGACTCGATCAATGATGTTCCTCCGCCTGATTCTTTGCCTTTGATGCGGTGAAGCGTGTGGGAATGACAGGCTGACAGATCAAGGGTCCTGCGCAGGCCGGGCAAAGTCGTGATATCCTGCAAATGCATTCAGCCGTCTTGGTCCGGGAGGTACCTGTATCCACGACGGCCACTTCCTGGTGGCCACGCTGAGGTGCTGCTGCTGCTGCTACTGCTGCTGGCGGCGCTCCTCGTCGGTCATGGGGGTTGCCTCGTATCATGCCGTTTCGAGAGGCTCTAGGGCTGCACGATATCTGCGTTCCGGGTTCGTTCCAGGACAGAACAGGCTTGACTTCCCGTGTCGCATTCTTCCCGTCGCTCTGGCTCTCCCGACCATCTGGTTATCACATGGGACAGGGAGCGGATGCAACAGGGGGGACGCGTATGCTGTGTATAGGGATCATCGATCAGCAGCCTGTCGCTCTGGATCGTGGCCCCGCCGTATCTCACTCAATCGGAGGACATGTCACGGCCGAGATTAGCATCTCGTCAGCAACACACGCTGACGAGCTTGTCATTCGCGGGTCCGGTCATGAGGTCTGTCCTTGTCGTGCACGCACTGTCTGGGCCGAACCCAAGAGGCGGGAGGGGCACCCCGTAGTGGAAAGGGCGCCGGACCAGGACGAACTTGGTGGCTTCGAAGACCGCCCACCCCGAGGGGAGAAGAAGAGGCGGGTTGCGGCTCTACCTGCCCGTTCTCGCAGCGCGGGTCTACCTGCTCACCGTAGAGGTGAGCTTATGGGGTTTTCCTTTTTTGCTGCTGTCCTGACCTTTGCCTCTTCGGTCCCCGGGGTTACAGAGCGGCCGGCTCTCGTTCACTTGACCTGCGCCATCGTGACACAAACCAGGGTACCAAGGAAAAAGCAAACCAATGCCACGAGCCTGCAAGCGACCCTGGGGAGACACGGCAGCGAGCGAAGAGACCCTGTGGCCCTGAGCCCCTCTGCGAAACCACACCTCCCAGAACCACTCGTTCAATTGATCAACAATACCCAAAAGGGCCACGGAATCTGTGGTGCCACAGCATTTTGAGCAGCCTTGTGTCGGGGCTATTGGAATTGGGATGACCAATATCAATGATAGCCCGGGAAAGTGTGACGTGACCGTAAAGCTCATATCCGTCAGCCGTTCCAAACTGCAAGTCATTGAACACGTACCTGGAGGGACAATCCGCGCCTTCGTCAGGAATAGATTGGCAGTGCGTGCTTGATTTCCCGCGGCGCCGCAGGGCGTTGCCGTATGCCCCTGTGGCGACGTCCCGAACAAGCAACTTCCCAGGGAAAAAGCAACACATAGTAATTCCTAATACAGGATTGATACGTGACCCCCTGCAAAGCCTCAGGGAAAGAGGTTGGGGTTGCTTGTTTGCGAGGAGGCATTCAGACAACGGAATGCAGGATCCGGGCACAAAGCTCCAGCTGCCATTCACGTGCGCCATCAAAGACAACTCCGATGTGCCCCGCAACTGTGTAATCATCCCTGAGACTAACTTTCTGTTCATGCCCGCCTATCCGGTGAGACCAAGTGCGACACGGCATTTATTAAGCTTGTTAGGCCCTCGCATTTCCTGTGTCTCGGCGGAATTTCTGCCTTCCCTCCTCGGGATCCCCCAGTGCCGACGGAGCGTGATGGTTTCGAAACTCGAAATGGATGTGGCGGAAGGTCAGGATGGCAAATATATTCAGGGTCCACACTTGGAGCATTGGTGGCTTCGAGCTCGTGTGAACTTCAGAAACACTATTGGTCTAAATATTTTAGGGTGAGAACTACGCCTTGGGGTCAATGGCTTGAATATCAAACCACATGGTGAGATGAGACCACTGGTCTCGGACGTCCGCCTTCCTGGTGGCTCTGGCGCCGTCCTCTTCTCGTGCTCCTGTTTCTGTCCATGTTGGGAGCTGAAGGCGGTCGTGGAGAGCAATAAAACACGCGGTACTGAGACCGGATCTGATCTGCTGACACGATTCCCGGTGCACGAGGTTTTGGGACATCCGTAGCAGTGGCTCGGGGTGACTCCAGGTGTATCTCATGTCTTGCTTGAAGCGCGCCATGGATCGTTGTAGCTGGGGGCGGGCTTAGAGATTGACCAGAAACACTCAGCTGTGTTCTCATGCTAAATGGAACAATTGGATCTGCAAAGCCCGAGCTGACAGCATCCGGAAACTTGAATCCCATTCCGGGTTGAAGTTATGGAGTCTCAGCGTTCAGAACATTGATACCGAGCAAATGCATCAGGAATAGAAGCGATTACTGGATCAGACTTTACTCAAGATCGTGATTTAGGACTGTGGCGCGAGTCTGGATATTTCCGAGTGCAAGCTATCCTTTGCCCGCCCACATGTTGACAGAATTGTAGCGCCATGTCGCGTACTCGATTAATGCAAGAGTCATTTCTAACAAAGAGATTGATAGGAATGTTGTAATACAAGTCAACATCAAATGCTGATATTGCAGATAAAGCAAATTGAGTATGTATCCGCTGTGAAGCTAAGGTTTTGAGTTGCAAAGTCCCAAGGGAAGTCACAAGAAACTGGCATCAAAATCAAATTCAACTTGGAATAATAGTGATTTGAATACTCCCCCACGCGACGAATTGCGCACTTGGATGGCACGCACTTTGCACCAAGGCCAGGGCATTATTACGAGTAAGTACCCATGTCTAGGCTTTTATCATTCATGCCTGTTGACACAGGTCACTCCTCCAAAGCCACTGAGATATCCTCCTATTGGGGTAGAAGTCCCATGGAGTTGGTCTTGATGGACGAATAATAGATGCGCTTTCTTGTCCACCAACAGTAGCCAGATGCCGAGGCACGATTTGGGGTTATAGATTCAAAGTTTCCCCTATGACTATCCGCCCATGTTCATGGACCCAAGGCAATCCCAAACGGATCGTTGCTCGAGTTCGTGTTCGGAACATACTCCATCAGCGTCGCGATGCGATTCGACTGCTCATATCCGAACATCTCGGTCAAAAAAGCAAAGGTCAAATCTAAACCAGCCGTGACCTGAAGTGAAGTCAGTTGAATATGTCACTATAAGACCCTAGTTCTCACGTGCACTTACACCAGCTGACGTCCAAATATTACCATCGACAACCCATCGAGCCTGACGGACCCAGTCCACGTTGGGACCCCACGCGGTGACAGTAGACCATGCTGATTTGTTGGTTGTAGCCCGCCTTCCATCCAGCACGCCAGACTTGGCGGCGAGACCGGCGCCCGTGCAGACAGTTATGAGGTACTCGAGACTGGGATACTGGTCGGCGATGAAGTCCGTGATGTTCTTCACATCTGGTGCCCTGACACCGGCACCTCCCGGCACGAATAGGACGTCTAGCTCTGGAACATTGGCAAATGTGTGAGTCGGGAGGATTACTGGCCAGAAACTTGAATTCTTCGAGTTCATCGCGGGGGAGGCGGGCTCGGATGTGACCGGGTCCAAGGTCTCAGCGATGAGATAGAGATTCATCTGGCGCTGGAAGGCCAATAGCTGCAATGCGTCTAGGGGACCGAAAATGTCTTGGCCGTCGAAAGCGCGGAAGAGCACGACGCCCCAGTTCTTGAGCCTTGGTGCGGCCACTTCTGGAAATCAGTATTAGCCCCTTATTTTGTCTCTCAAAATCTTGTTTCAACATACCGTCTCTATACTTCAGAGCTGAGGTAGCGATGGCCAAGTCGGCCAGAGCCAACAGGCTCGTGACGACTCCAATGACTAAGTTCCCCGGACGCATTTCGAATCGGAAACTTGGAAGGTAAGTCGGCAAGAAATTCTCCAGAAGTCCAGAATCGAGATAATGTGACTCTTATTGTCAATCTACGCAGAAGGTCAGAAGCTGAGATGCTGGCCCAAGCCTAGCCTCCCACTGCGGCGCAGCCGCGATATTTAAATATGTGAACCATTCTTCCAGTAGAAGCCGGGTTTTTCGATACAAGCTTGTAAAATATAAGGAGATTCGAAGGAAAATAAGAAGTACTGCCAACCTCCTCCTCCGGAATCCTTCGGGCACTAACACTACCGACGATTGGACGCTTGTGGTCTTGGCCAGATGAACTGCCTCCACCCAAAGTGCTTCGGTCGCGCAGATTTGTGAGCAAGTTTCCTGCGAGGATGACATCCTGGCGAACGACGCGATTCGAATACCCACATTCGTCTCGGAACCGGCGTTTCCGCATTTCTCCTGCAGCGGTGTTCACGCTGCCCATGCGTATTGAATGGTCTGAAGGACATTTCTATATGTCCTATCTCCGCACGCGTAGCATTCCCGGTCTGAAAATTAGAGAGTCTCCTCCTGTCGCTCCATTTCGAATTTCAATCTTCCAGTGAAGTTGAACGGCGTGCGATGAACGAAGGACACGCTCGATTATTGACAGTCCCCTGAGCGTGCGACAAGCGACCGATTCGGACAAGTCATATCTGAGCACTGGCATTTTTCGTCAAGGCTCAAAAGAAGAGACTAGAGATTCATGCCCGCGAAAACGGAGGGTACACTCACACAAGTACAGTACTATTTACATGAATACATACTTGTCTGCACCAAAAGTGCCACTATTGCTGTTACTTAAGTTGCTGTTACCCTAGTTGCTGTTACCTTAGTCGTCAACAACTCTCTTTGTCGCCTACAAGTCCTATAGGACAACCTCCTATAGGACAACTTCCCATGGGATAATGTCCAGTGGGAAAAGATCATATGGAACAGCCTCCTGTGGGTATACCCTCCGCTCTTGCGGCTGTGAATCTCCGATCTCTTAAAGGATCACGGCTGCTACATGTCCTTCTAGGACACTTGTTGTTGTTCCGACTTCAAGGTAGAACTCAAAGAATACAAACAGTCCTACACTCACTCGAACGACATGGGCATTTCGATGTTGACCAGGCCCGGCCGAATGCTTCTGCTTTTCCAAAACTGCCCGGGTGGATTGTTTACAAGAATCTCATACATCATTACAGTGACACAGCTAACGTTCAAGAATCTCGAAAATATCATTCTAGCGGCCCGATGGATTGCCTGTGTCTAGTCTATCATTGTACAAAAGAGTTGGCAAAGCTGTCATATCAACTCTTGGTGACCCGGTTGCAGAAGTGGGAGGTGTCCTACAACAGTTGACGGAGGCCCATAGATCACTTCAGAAAGCTTATTCTGGATTTGTTGAAGAAAGGAACGCAAATGATTCCAGGGTGGCCAATGCAACGCAGGCCGGTATAGGAGTGATTCGCCGTAATCAACTTCAGCATCACCATGAGACGAGTTTTGAGACCAACACCTTAGCAAGGAGAGTTGATATTGTGGCCAGTGCAGTTGACCTCATTAAGGAACAAGTGCAAAGGATGGAGTCGAAAAGTATGCTGTCTGTGCAGAAGCACCAGTTAATCAATCACCTGTACATGTAGATAGAAGGAGTTCTCAGAGACAGACACATTTATGATGGTTGGTATTCCCTCACACGCTGGAGCTATTTTGAATAGTCTTTGGTATTTATGCAGCAAGGCAGCAGTATCTCACTCATCTACTATCCGGGCCAGATTGTGAAGAACATGTGCTAGACATCGGCGATGTTCTCGCCATGCTTTTCAATGGCGGTGAAGCCGTGTCTCGCAGCCAAGATCCTTCCAACACACTGAGGGAGCATCGCTGTTTTGATAATGAAGCTCTGGAACAACCTGCGTATCTTGTAAATGCCGAGAGAGACAATGGCTGCTTGAATCTCGCTCCGACATCCTGCTGGTGGACGCACATGTTGGAAGCGAGATGAGCGGCTCCATCTCCCCAATGTCCGTCTTCTGCGCAACACTTGTTCAAACTCTTCTGGAGCGATCGAGGCTTACTGCTGAGTCGGGGCGACCGGAGATTGTGCTACTCTTCTTCTATGGTCTGCACCGAAGCAGGCAGAGCGACCTCGAAGGCCCGTACGGGCTCATTCGAAGCCTACTGGGCCAACTGTTACTTTCATGGCCCAGAGAGTGGCACGCATACAACCACTCCGTGCCATCGCTGTTGGACATTAAATCAGGTAACACCGAATCAGCTGTTCCTGTGATGAACCGGATGTTCCAAGATCTCGTCTCATCAGTGCCTCCGATCACGATTATCTATTGTGTCATTGATGACATATCGGCATTTGACACTGAACTCTGGGGCAGGTCGACAGGCTTGGAAGAAATAATTGACTGCCTTCGGGATCTAGCAGGGCCTTCGGACACGCAGCATAAAAATGAGGCTTATCTCAAGGTCGTCATGACGAGCCCCAACTGCAGCTCCAAGGCAGTCCGAGATATGTTGGCAGGAGAACAAAAGATTTCTCTAAGAGCCGGTCAATATCTCAGCCAGCCAGTGTCACCACATGTGCAATATCCCCAGCTTCGTTGACTGATGAGCTGCAGAGAACTCGTTCGCTCACAGCTGTTGCGGTTCAGGAAGACCAAATCGAGGTGGTTCACCGCCCGGCACACTTATATGGCAGGATCAGTTCAGGATTTAATTTCTAGAAGATAAGTCGGCGGTGAATGGATTCACATCTCGGAAACTTATTGAAGCACGGTTGTTGAACGAAAGGAGGTTTCTCTCTACCATTTTGTTCTTAGGGAGTTTGTTTCCAATGATCAAATGAGGAACCAAGATCTAGGAGATAGTTGAAAAGCGCGCCTCCTTAGTTATAAACCAGTCTCCCTACATAGCAAAGCAGCTGGCAGCCGCACCGACACGTGTTCCCGATGTAATAATTAGCCTCGTCGACATATTACCTGGGTGCAGTCCCGCTATTACCATTGAGATTCTTACCCTACCACTGGCGCTAAGCCATTAAAAATAGCGATAAGTTATGGAGGAGCTCATGTGGCTTACCTGCTACCCAACTATATCGTTACCTTCTAAGGTCTCATAGGAGGTGCCTCTATAAAAAGTCATTTCGTGAGAGGGTATCTCACAGAAGGGTATCCCACAGAAGGGTATCCCGCAGGAGGGTATCCCATGAAAGACCGTCTCACAAGAGGGTGGGGGAGAGTTCCCAGATTTACCGTGGCCGCGTAGCAGACACCTGAGCAGAGCTCGCAGGTACCAACATTATACTAGAGCGACAGATGGCTACAAGTAGAAAATTGACAACTATACAGCGACTGGTTGACTTACGGCGAGACCCGCCCAAGGAGAATGAGGGATGCCTGCAGTCCGGATGGCTATGTCGTTATCACCAAGCGCCCGCCCGGTGGACCTTACATCAGAGGCGCAAGCAGGGCGCCGCCACAACGGCCCCACTAAGGTCAGGGGTTGACCCGCCAGCGTGCAGGTGAAGAGCCTCACGTGTTTGTGTTGCACAGCAGCTGTCAAAACTTTATTTTACGTGTCTCACAATATCCGATTTTCCTCATTGCAGCTTGAGCATTCCAAAACGTATGATGACTCTGTCCTGAGGTTGCCACGGTATGAACATGGACAAGAAGTTTTGTGGCCTTGGCCGGATGACCAGTTGCGTCTGTGGCTGTTGCAGGCCCGTGAGCCGGCCTCACAAGGAGGTGAGCGTCCGCCGCTAGATCGATCCTGCGGCCTCCAACTGTTCATTTTCGGTTTCCTGGAGTAATGAATGTGCGCTTGTCTCCTAAGCCTAGCCCATTTATGTGGAAATTATTTAGATGATGGACTAGCAGTAGGACCATCGCAGGCAACACGGAACTAGGCAAGGCAGACAGCTTGGAAGCTCGGGAAAAGGGGGGTCAGCACGTCCAGTGTGCATCCTAGGCCCACCTTCGATCAACAACTGGGCCGAAGGATCGTAGGCGTGCCTGAGATCTGGCCAACAGATCGAGGAGCCCAGGCAGGTGGATCTACATAGGTACTCAGTGTTCCTTTGATATTTGCTGCTTTTAGCATTCGGATTGTTGATGCCTTCCTTTATCTACATGCCAACTGTACTTAGGTATTCGGCGCTGAGTGACTGGCTATGTGGATGCAAAGCCTCTGACACCAGGTGGACTTTTTGACAAGCGCGTGCCGCTAATGACCCCGTAGTCAGAACGTCAGACCAACTTGGCCCCTCTCCCGTAATCCGACCAACAAATCCCTACTTCGGGCCGGCCAACTCTTTGGTCTTTGTCACAGGATGATGCTGGTCACTGGAGTGGCTGTGACTGTAAACCGGCCGCAAACCCTTTGGAAGTGATTGCTATATACAATGAACAAGGAGTCTTTGACGCCGTCCGTCTTCAAATTCCGTTCCCATCCTCAATTTGCACGACTCTTCAGAAATTCGGGCCCTCGTAATCGTGTCTGAATTAATCTTCTAACCTGTGCCACAGACAGCAATGGTGAGTATTAGACTTCCTGGACAGTTTAAACTCGAGCCGTTGGGTACTAATGAACCGCAGGTTCTTGTACCCATCTTCAGCAGAAATGCGCAGGCACCGGACGTCAACGACGCCCCTCCACCCTACGCCCAGGTGGAGCCTCATGCTGCGAACACCACTCCAGAGGGTGGTGCTGCGCTGAGAATTCAACCATTGCCCGACAAAGACGGTGTCCTTCTCACTGTCCAGCCGCCAAAAATACCAGAAAATGAGAAACTCTCGCACGTACCATGCGACATCGCCTTGGTGATCGACGTGTCGGGCAGTATGGGGATTGATGCCCCGGCTCCTGGCGAAAATGAGAGAACAGGTCTATCAGTTTTGGATCTGGTAAAGCACGCGTGCCGCACCATCTTGTCAACCATGACCAAGGAGGATCGACTGGCAATCGTGACGTTTTCTAACAGGGCCAAGGTTCTACAGCCCTTGACAGAGATGACAGATGCCAACAAGGAGGCCGTCAAAGCGAAGATTGAGGCCATGGAACCTGAAACCTGTACAAATCTGTGGCACGGCTTGCGAGACGGCATCAAGCTCTTCAACGGCGAAGAAAACACAGGCCGTGTACCTGCTGTCATGGTTTTAACGGACGGCGAACCGAACCATCTGTGCCCGCCGCAAGGATACGTGCCAGCGCTCAAGGCGATGGGTAGCATAGTGCCGTCCATCCATACGTTTGGTTTTGGATATAAGCTCAGATCAGGACTGATGAAGTCCATCGCAGAGTTTGGAGCGGGCAACTATGCCTTCATCCCCGATGCGGGCATGATAGGAACAGTTTTTGTCCACGCCGTTGCCAACCTCCAATCTACTTTCGCCAATGCTGCCACTTTGAAACTGACATACCCCAACAACGTCACAATACAGCAGACAACAGGAATTGCTGTGGGCCAAGAAAGTCCTGTCCAGGCTTCTGGGGGCAACTTCGAGCTCAACGTACCACTGGGAAGTTTACAGTACGGCCAGTCTCGGGACATCTACTTGAAATGGAAGAGCAGCTCCACAAACAGTGATATTGAGCCTTCATTCCTCAACGTCGCTCTTCAATACAGCAAAATGACAGAAACACAGCACATCAGCCATGCCAGCCGAGACCTCATGGACCTATCCTTCACATCACTCTCCGACGCCGAGATAGCAAGTCACATCTCACGATCCCGCATCTGCGCCTTTCTCTCCGAGCTGTTCCCAATAGACATCCTCGGCGAGCACCAGCTCGACCCAAAGCTCAACTCCCCCGAGGGCCTCGCCGAAAAGCAGCAACAGCTCCGCGACCTCATCTCCTCGCTGCCTGCAGCCCACTTCCCCGACGACGCAATGTGTGCAGCCCTCATGCAGGACCTCACCGGACCAGATCCCCAGGGCCAGGTTACCCTCGCACTCTCCAAGGCAGAGTACCTCCTCCGCTGGGGCCAGCACTACCTACCCAGCCTGCACGGCGCGCACACCCGACAGGCCTGCAACAGCTTCAAGGACCCGGGCCCGCTGCAGTACGGCGTGGGGTCCCTGCTCTTCACCAGCTGCCGCGACGCCCTAAGCACCGCCTTCGACGACCTCCCCGCCCCGGAGCCGAGCAACATGCATCGCTTCGTCGGAGGGGGCATGGGCCACGCGGCAGTGCCCCCCGGTCTGGCCGGCTACGCGGCGCGCATCGGCGCGGCGGCGCGTGGGACGCTTGGAGGCGGCGGCAGCGCGTCGAGATTCTCCCGGATCTCGATGAGATCGTATAACTCGTCGAGCGCGCCGTGCTTCGCGGGGAGGACGCTCGTGCGCCTCGCTGGCGATGAACGTGTGAGGATCTCGTCGCTGCGGAAGGGACACGTCGTTGCTACGCCATCTGGGCCCCGGAAGGTCGCCGCCGTGCTGGAGACCCCTGTGCGCAGGCAGGTCATGGTCTGGATCGAGGGCGTGCTCGTGACACCCTGGCATCCCGTCGCTCTGCCCATCGCTGACCCAGTGACCGGCGTGGACGACGGCCATGGCTGGGCGTTTCCCGCCCAGGTTACGCCGAGGGAGAAAGTGAGGTATACGGGCGCGATATATAGCGTGCTGCTGGAGAGGGACGTGGACGTCGACGCACATGCTATCGAGCTTGGTGGTGGGACCGGTGACGCAGTGCCATTCTGGGGCGTCACGCTGGGTCACGGGATGGTTGAGGCAAGAGGAGGTAGTGATGTGAGGGTACACCGGTTCTTTGGGAGCTACGAGAAGGTTTCAAGCAGCCTGCGGGCTCTGCAAAAGAAAGGGCAGGGGCTGATTGTTGGTGGTGGTGTGAGGAGAAACAAGAGCACCGGCCTCGTGGTCGGATTCAAGAGATATCAGCCTCGTCGCCGAGCGGCCTCGGCTCTGTTACTCCCGGCTCCCACGGCTGTCCGTAAACGACGACACGTACTTCACCCTGTTCAGAAGAGGGGCAAAGCCATGCGGTACTAGCGGGGTCGGCTGTCCATCTGGGAAACAATCAAATTATTTTGGCAACTCTCGTCGCTATTAAACCAAGCACCTGGTCTTCGTGCACCGTGCGTCGCCACAAGAACAATTGGATGATTATGGAATATGTGACTATGTGGCATGGTTTACAAGTGATAGATGGTATTTTCTCGATCCAATGTAAAACGATAAACATCTCCTGGTAGACTGACACGAAAAGCGCTCGAGGCTTCGCGCTGGTGCAGGCGTTGGTTCTTTCCTTGACCACTCTTTTCCACCGTCTAGCATGACTATGTGATTGTGAAGAGTTGTTGAGAGCGTGAGTGAAACAATAAAGTGTCTTTCTTGGTCCCACAATGCGAGCCAGAGTTTCCTCAACCAATTCCCTAGGTTTATATAGTCGCACAAACAGTCGGCTTTTTCGGATACTTCTCCGTGGTTGTGGCTGCGGCGGCAGTGACGGTCGTAGTAACGGTAACAGTAAGCCTTGGTCCAGAAGACTCGAATGCGCTGGTGCCAAGGTTCTTGTAGACATCAGGATGGCGGTATGTTGTCTCGTCCAACATTGAAACAGAGACGAAGCGCTCGTCATTCTGCCCTGGGGCTGGGACAGCGGCCGAGGTGGCAACGCCAAAGAATACGGCGGCAGTAGTGATCTTCATTATGAATAGTGGTGGTGAAAAAATGGAGTAAAAGTCGTCGTGGAATAGCTGGTCCGAAACAGTGAGAAGAGCATGCTGTTTGTGGTGCTGTCTTTGGACAGAGTTTTATATCGGGCTTTCACGTCTCAGTCCGCTTGCCCACCTACTTAGGTATCTTAGCCGGGAACCGATAGGTCACTAGCTGTCATCCGTGGAATTGCCCCTGATAAAAATCATGAGCTATTGCATGTGAAGTCACTTCGAGGCATTGTGGCAAAGTTTTACTCGTAGTGGATTTGCTCAATATGAGCCAATGCACTTATGCTTCCAATGGTGATTGGTGAAGACTGTGGCAAAATTTCCAGTGCGTTATAGCCAGGTCCCTTCATCGGGAAATTCTGGGTAGTGAAATCGAGATTCAGAACCTCTGGACAGCCTGCGCTGGTTCTGGTCTGTCTGAGCTCCTGACGGTTCCTCAAGCGCAGCTACTAGCGGGCCGGTCGACGTACCAGCTGCGACCGGTCTTGATCACTATTGATACTATTGATTGCATACGTAAGCTTGCCTTGAAGACTGTACCTGGGTGGCAAACAAACATACGTCTACTGAGTGGTCCGAGACTACCCAGCACGCCATGATGGTAGCAAGTTGCTGGTCAGGGTGGTCTTGCTGTGGCCGCTACCCGGCTGGGAAGAATAGAGTGCCACGTAGAGGGTAGAGCACATCGTAAATTATCTGAATTTCATTGCGATTGATGTGATAAATCCATTCAAAACAACGGAAAACATTGTTTTGAGCAAAGATCAAGACCAACCAAGATATCTCAGCACCTATTGACCTCTTATTGTGGACAATTGTCCTCGAAACACACTCCAGAAAGCAAACAAATGACATTGCCAATGGGGGCCACAGCAATCAAGTCATCAGACAGAACTGGAAGGCCCAGGACAAAAGTAGCCGAAGGGTCATGGCAATCACCTCGAGCTCCAGTCATTCTTGATGATATCCGCGGCTTTCTCTGCGAAGGCATAAACAGTAGCCTGCAGGTTTGCTGTGCTGATGAGCGAAATAGCGCTCGCATCTGCGACCCGCAAATTATCGACACCATAGACCTTCAGATTCGTATCCACAACCCCGGCCTTCTCTTTTGGCAGCATGGCACAGGTGCCTCCCAAGTGCCACATCGAGATGGCGTTTCCCATGGCGTTTCCCCTGGCGTAGGCCTTTGCGGCCTCTAAGTCGGTGAAATCCGCGGCGGGGTCGCGATGCGTCAACGGCTTGACCAGCAGGTTGTTGAGAGGCGAGAGCGCGGCAATCTTCTTGGTTTGTAAGATATGGTGTGCCATACCTACTAGGGGGAAGGGGGGGTCTTGAATTAATAATACAGTGCTATCAACATCCTCTTAACATAATTTCGAAATACTTATACTAGGTTAAAAGTATACTAATATATTTTCATTTTATATCTAGTATATACTCTACTTACTCCTAATATAGAATTATTCCTAATATACTATAATATAATATTAAGCCCTAATATAAGTAAAAAAAAGGGGGTTCGAACCCTACTTAGGCTAAGTTTTTTTTATTTAAATTTATCCCTAACCTAACTACTTATTAGCTATTTATTAGCTTAACTACTAATAATCTATTAGAAGCTATAGAAATATAGAAATATAGAATTCTGATTTACTAGCTTAAATTATAAGGATTAAAACTAGCTAGATTTAGAAGGGGCTAATATACCCTAACCCTAACATAGTCTTAATTCTAATATAGTCTTAATTCCTAATATAGTCATAATTCTAACATAATTTCAGTCCCTTATAATCTTATCTCTCTGACAGTATTTTATTAGTCTTTTACTAGTATTTTACTATAATATCCAAATTCTGATTATATAGCAGTATTATTACCCAGTCAGAATACATTACACTACCTAAACAAAAGACCCCCCTCCCCCCGGTAGGTAATCTCAAGATCAACGGGGTGAGACAAGTAGTTGGGATCGATGATAGGTTGGGCTGAATGATCCTTTGAGCGGATATGGACACTGCCACGGGATAGGGGCTGCGACAACATGGAGCCTATGGTGATGAATTTTCCGGGGAGTGCAGCGGGTGGCTTCTCGGCGTTGGCGTCGATTGGGATCGTGATCTGTGCCAGTGCCGACACATAGGCTCCCGATGGCTCCTTTTGATCCAAGAAGGTTGTCTCCGCAACGTCGTAGAAGGCTCTCGCGCGAGCTTCCTCTGGGCTACTCCCAGGGGCAGGACGATTCTGGTCGAGCAATGTCTTGAGGCCTCTCTGACCCTCATCGCCCGCATGCTCGGAGGCTTTGCTCTTAATCCGTATATATCCCAAAGGTGTACGGTCCCTTCACACAGTAGTAAACGCTTAAAGACCTAGTATTAAAAAAAATAATATTAATAATAGTATAGAAGTCTAGATATATAGCCTTAGCCTTATACTATATAGATAAGGCTAGAAAGTATTACTCTTAATAATATTATAGACTAAATAGATAATAAAGTAGTTATATAGTAAAACTAAGAATAATCTTAAAATAGTCCCTATATAAGCTTATAGTCTTATAAAGGAAATTCTAACTAAAAATATAATCTTCTACTACTAATATATATATATTATAAGAAAACTTTTACTAAGTAAGTATTAGAATATCTATCTAAATATATAATTATTAACTAAGAATAGAAGCTAAAATAGACTATTTTAAGAAAACCTATATAGAAGATATCTATAAGAATATTTAGAAAGCCTTAATAGAAATAATAGAGAGTATCTATAAGAATATAAAGGAAAATTATAATAAATTTATACTATTCTATATCTATACCTTTATTAATAAAGATAAGGATCTTTTTAAAAGAATTATAAGATACTTAAGAAATAAGGGAAGAAGGGGGAGATTCTAGGTATCTATAGGAGATTAATATAAGTAGAAGTACTAAGAACTTGAATACTTTGTATATAGGCTCTAGGCTGGGGAAGAGTCTAATGGCTGAGTAGATAGTAGACAGACAGATACACAGTTGAGAAGAAAATACAGTGTGGCCAAAGCCCGCCCGCATGCTCGAGTACTGGCAGATATGCGTAGCTGTAGACTCCGCACGACGACAAGGGGCCGCTTTGCGTCGCTCCATACTCCTGAATTGCCTGCTGAAGTGCCTCTGGTTCTTGCCTGATGAGAGAGTCGAGCGTGGAGACGTCATCGGAAGCCTCGAATCCCGTGTAAACAATGGTGTGATCATGAAGATTCTCCCCAACGCCAGGAAGGTTCTCGACCACGTCGATATCATGCTTCTTGAGCAGCTCTTCGTTACCGATGCCTGAGAGCTCCAATAGCTTGGGAGACTGGAAGACACCAGCTGCCAAGATGACCTCTTTCCTCGCTAGCGCTGTTTTCGACAAGCCATCGTGAGTGAACTGGACTCGTCCCTTGACGGGATTGTAATAGGCGGTGGTGGAATAGCTTCTCTCCTTCGTCCTGGGGTCAATAGTGGCAAGGCAGCTGAAAGACCCAACTGAACCATTGAGGAATGGATCTTGCGGCATGCAATGGCCATTCTTCTTGAAGCTGGCTGCCCAAGCCTCACGAATTGGGTGGGACATATCACCAGAGAAGCTTGTCTGGATTGGCCCCCTCGCTGCATCGTTCCTGCCAGACCAGCCATCGATTCCGAGGGCCTTTTCCGTCGCTGGTTCGAACTGAAGGGTTTGTATAAGCCTTGGAGAGGTGTGTCTTCAGGTCGTTCCAGTTCCAACCCTTGTTGCCCAGCCTCTCCCAAGAGTCTATGACCCCGTTCGCGGGAGGCACAAAAACATGGGCATTCAGCGCACTCGAGCCGCCAAGAGCTTTGCCTTGATGCAGATGGATCACTCGACCGTTGAGACTTTTCTAGTGCTCGTGTCAGCGCCCGTCCAAGAGGATAAAGGGTCATACATACCTGGGGCTCGCTCCGGAAGCTCCAGTCAACCTCAGACCCAAGCAACGCCGAGTAGAAGATCGGTGTCTTCACCCGTGGATCTTCAGTATGATCAGATCCTGCCTCCAGGACAAGGACCTTATTCTCAGGGTCTTCGGACAGACGCGCGGCTACTACTAGCCCAGCAGTGCCGCCTCCGACGACCACGAAGTCATACCTACTCTGATGCCATTTTGCCGATCGTTTGGGCTGTGAGGAGCTTTCAATCTTGAGGGTTGTCAGTATGAACTTCGAATGGGAAAGGCGATGGAATGCAGCTGTCGAAACTTGAAGTTCTGGTAGCCGCTGAGCTCCTAGGTCCTAATATATGCTGTTGGTTGACTGCGCCGCAAATCCAGAGAAACTGATACGTCATGCCGAGACGCAGCCAATGTGTGCAGCGTAGCGTTGTTTCGTTAGAATGTGCCTGTTGGTGATTAGAACTCGCTGCTCTGCAGCCAACCCATGTTTGTGGGAAAATGACCATGGCACAGCCTTTTTGGCTTGTTTTATGCAGCCCATCACAGATAGCGCGGAGGTTTTGCCAGCCTCAAATATCGTTTTATTAGAATTGGGATCGCCATCTGGAATGCAACTCAACTGACAACCCTGTGTGAATTCCGAGAAGCCAGTCAGGTAAAAACCGCTGGGGGTGACATTGTATATATTAACCGATCGGGTTCAGTTGCGGTTCGGGCTTGGGCTAATACCTTTTGTGTGGACGAGACACTAGACCATTTGTTCACTGCGTGACAGGCTTGGCGCCTTCATCCAAACATATTCTGGGCTGAAGTGAGAGTCTGCTGTTTTGAACTTTTACTGTGAAAATGCGAAAATTTTTCGTCATGATCGAATGTTTATATCATTTTATGATTCTTGGTATCTGCCTCTCAAAACTCCAGTCCGTAGCCATCACCCAAAGAGCTCTATCATCCTTTCTATAAACATGCTCGAGCAAACATTTCTATAATCTAATGCCGTCCCTATCGCTAGCGTTCGCCGCTTTCCTCCTCGTATTTATTACCACAAGGAAATTTGATAACCTCAGAGGCTCGCATCCTCAGTCGCCGCGAGTTGATATCAGTAATTCGTTTCGCGCCAGTTTTTAGGGACATTAGACGGCAACATCAGGCTTTCCGAACTCCTTGATGTACTCTTCGGAGTAGGGGTAGTCAATGTAACCGGGCTCGCGCTTGTCGCCCCTGTACTGGTGGATGTAGAAGGTGTTACGGTCGTATTCGGTAAAGGGGATGCCCTTCTTCACCCGGTAAACCAAATCGGGAGTAGAGATGAAGCGGCGGCCGAAGACAATAATCAGCTGGTCGGCGTAGTCCTTGTACTTCTTCTCTACCGCATCGATGGCGAGCTCCGTGCTGTAGCTACCAGCGATGAGGACGGGCTTCTCGCGGCCCCAAGCCTGCAGAGCGAAGTCGAGGGACTCGTTTGCGGGCTCCACGTCAACGACACCGTGCACTCTTGGCTCAACGAGGTGCAGGTAGGCCAAGTCCATCTCGCTCAGACGGTCGATGAGGTAGCTGAACTGGGGGATGGGGTCCTTCATGCGCATACCCTGGAAAGTGGACCAGGGGGAGAGACGGATGCCGACCTTGTCCTTGCCGACGGCAGCGACAACGGCCTTAGTGACCTCGATGGCGAAGCGCGCACGCTTCTCGATGCTGCCACCCCAGGCGTCCTCGCGCTTGTTGGACGTGTCCTGAGTGAACTGGTCGATGAGGTACCCGTGGGCGGCGTGGATCTCGACACCGTCGAAGCCGCCCTTCTCGACGGAGAGCTTGGCTGCCCTCGCGTAGTCGGCGATGGTGGCCTGAATCTCCTCCTCGCTCATGGCCCGAGGCGCACGCTCACCCTCCTTGATGGGGATCGCACTGGCGCTGACGAGGTCCTTGCTGAAGTCAAAGGTGGGGTCGATTGGTGGGTTTCCAGAGGCCTCGCCTCCTACGGCAGCACGGCCCAGGTGCCAGAGCTGTGCCCAGATCTTTGATCCCTTGCCGTGGATGGCGTCTGTGACCTTCTTCCAGCCCTCCTGCTGAGCGTCTGTGTAAAGACCAGGGGCGTTGATGTAGCCCCGGCCCTGAGGGGAGATATATGACGCCTCGGAGATGATCAGGGTGCCGGGGACGACACTCCTTTGTGCGTAGTATTGAGCGGCGATATCTTCTGGGACCAGATCGTTGTTGGCTCGGAATCGGGTCAGAGGAGCCATAGCGATCCTGTGCTCCAAGTTGGTCGAGCCGACCTTAATGGGCTTAAACAGCTTGGTGTTCTCGGCCATTTTGAAAGATGTTGTGATGAATGTCAGAATGCGGAGTGGTGAATTTGTTGGGTATCAGGTGCAGTAAGTAAAGCAGACTAGTTTAAGAGAGATTGATCCTTAAGCAGCATAGAGCAAAGTCGTGAAAAGGGTGCGTTGGCGGTCAACCTTTTAAATGTATAGCTTCCATGATTTCTAACTTATTCTCCACTGCTGTTCCATACTCTCTAAGGGGCGGTTCTGTTTCTCCCTGCTTAAAAATGCAGACGAGCCGCAAACAGGCCATGGCACGATCGCCCAGGAGAATCTGGGTCACCAATGTGGGTACTGAGTCGTCGGGCAGTCCCTGTCTTGGTGGCACCTCGACATTCCGAGCCGCGCCGAGTCAGATTTGGGAGCCTCAACGACGTGACATGACGTTATTCCTCTTCTATTGCGGGCCAAGCTACCTTGGATTCCAAAATAGACTTAAGCTCACCAGCGATGCATTTATCACTTATGTCTACGATGGATACCTGGTTACGTTGAAGGCATGTAGATCACGCTGCGGTACCTTGCAGAAGGATCAATAGGCTGTTTCTGTACCTAGGGTACATACTTCAACTCCGTATCGGAGAACCATCAACACAGGGCTGCATAATACGTCAGTGGATAGCTTGTAGTATCGGTTCCTTACCGGGAAAATTCAGACAGGGTGGGGTCCCTGTGTTCTTTGATCTTGGCCGCAGCTGAATAATCCTAGCGGAACCGCAGGGGAAATAATACGCCCGCCCCAATCGCTCGGGTAACAATCTAGAATCTTCGTAAGCGCACTAGAACCCTACCCCGGCCCATATATCTGATCCGTGCTTCGACCGTTGAACGAGTGATTGAACATCATAATACTCTCGAATTGATGAGTTCTCTATCTCACTTAGCTCCGTCCTCTTTGCATGCGAGCTTCAGAAAAGTGTCAATGAATGTCCTTGCTTGCCATAGCAAGTTTTGTGAATTTTCTCTGCCCATTTCCCCTCAGGCGAGCCACGCAGCGTTCCTCAAGGATGTTGGTAGTAGCACTTGAGGCCATCGTGCGTCAATGACATTCGGGACAGAGTATTGATTGGGGTGGTAGGAAGTAACCACGTCTCATATCGGCCATGACAAGTAGATTTCTCCGAAACCTTATCTGCCTGATTCCTGTGTACCCTGCAGCTCATCACAGAACGCGTCCTGTAAGGTTGCATTACCCCTGCCATTGCGTTACTGCATCTAGTGTGCTGTCATAAACGTTGAGCACTGCTAAACTCATTACCCCGTAACACCCAACAAAATAGCCCTGTCTGGATAATTTTGGATGTCTAAACAAAAGACTTGTGTCAATAGCGTAGCCTGGTCCGCTTGAGTACATGCGTGGCTTTAGTCGTAGGCGACTGCCGCGTTCGTCTACGATCCGTTGTCATCCCGCAGTTCTTGAGATTGGCAACCCACAAAGGACAAGAGTCACGCGACCAGCTTGGTATTGGTGCTTATATTCCATTAATCACGCGCTGTACAATTTGGTGGGACCATTTCTCGCTGCGATTCTTAAAGTCGCAAATTTAAATGAGACTTGGAATCCTCTCGTCGTCACGCCTGAACGCGGTTCCACATGTCGCGAGCTCACTCCTTGGCGTTAGAGACTGGGAATGTGGTGAGCTTACTGAAAAGTAGAAGGCCAGCAAGAGGCAGCAGACGTGATCCGTGCCCAGCCAACGTCCACCTACACACCTTTTACATCCACCTACCCATCTATTTTCAGCAACCTACCCAGTACCTACTTTTCTAAGCAACTTCCTTATATTCTAAAGTACCTTTTATTCTACATTAAATTTCCTCCTAACTCAGCCTAATCTCTAAAATTTAGAGAATCCTTGTTAGGTATATAATCTTATATAGGGGCCCTATACTGGAACCTTGTACCGGGTAGGTCACCGAAAACAGGTGGGTAGGTAGATGTAAAAGGTGCGTAGGTAGACGTTAGCTATCCGTGCCCGACAGAAAGCAATCACATACGCCTCTTTTAAGACTGAAGCAGCAGCTTCAGCTATCTGAGAGCCTTGAGCGTCCACCACCACTGTATGAAGGCACCACGTACATTTTATATGTATGGGGGATTGGATACCCGTGGACGCAACCGGTAGCTATCTGAAGAGTAATTCTCGGCACAGAGACAATATCATTCTGCTTGCCAGAGACCAAGGCTTGGACCAAGTAGGGTAGACATGTACTGGGCAGCCCAGGAAAAAGTGTTGCAGTGCTGCCCCTGCATAGAATATTTTTGTCCAGAGTGCTATTGACTTTTGAATTGTTCATAGCCAGCCCTATGCAACCGCCATCAAAGGCATTGCGCCCGAAATCCGCACCTACCATGACCAATCACGCTTGGCTGAGCCGAGAGTCTTTGACGATATTTTGCTTTTGCCAATGGATGCTTTTATGTCTTTGTCCAAGGAATTGCGGGTTCTGGAGGTGGCTGGCCAGCAGCATATGGTCGATCACAACTTTTCCGGCACATGAAAAAACAACCTACCCGTTGGTCTCAGTTCTTCTCACCCACTCAGGTTTTCTTTCAACAGACCACAACTTTGTGCTGCTTTACAATCTGGTCGAGGAGTTAGGAAACCTCTTCGATGAGCCGTTATACTTCACCACGGCTGTTAATTGACCTTTCAAAATATTTTATGATCTGATTTGGCGCCCATGCAATCTCTTGGGGGTTTCCACCCCCCGGTGGAAATGGCAACATGACCAGAACCTTAGTCGAAATGATTAACGTCAGATTTCGGTCCGCAACCAGATGGATCAAGGTTCCTGGGCAAGGATAAGATATAGATAGATAGGTAAACTCCAGTACCTTAACTTTTACCTAGTTATCTAGATCGGCTGCTATATAATTTTTAGATTCTATTAAATTTTAACTTAATTAAGTTCTCTAAATAAGTATAGGAGAAGATTTTATATAGTATAAAGTAAAGCTATTACTACGTCTTCTTTATTAAAGAAAAAAATAAATATTTAAAAGTTATTAAAATAAATTAATATTAAATAAGAAATTATAATTTACTTAATAATACTTTATATTAAATATTTTACTTTTATATAAGTTATTTAAAAAAAAGTAAAAGTTTTATTAAAATAATAAAAGTATTAATAATATTTATAAAATTTAACTTTAATAAAATATTCTTTTATTAAATAAGATTAGAGATTTATACTAGAAAAAATAAAGAATATATTAGTAGATACTCTTTTTTTTAGTTCTTTATACTATATACTAAAGTATATATATATTATTTAAATTATACTTTAATTCTATTTTTAATTATCTAAATATATAAAATTTAAAGTTATTAAAAACTATTTTTATATTTTTATTTAAGTTTTTATTTAATAAATAATATTTACTTTATAAGGTTATAACTTAAATTCTTATAAAGTTATAATTATAAAAATAATATAGTTAAATACCTTATATTTTATACTTAAAAGAAAATCTAATTAAAAGTTAAAATTAAAAGTATAATATAAAGCTTTTTTAAAAAAAATTAAAATATAGTATTATTTATTAAATATTAGTTTTATAATAATTATTATAAACTTAAGTTTTATATAAGAATAAAATAAAGTTTTAAAAAATATTTAATATATATAAATTAATAAAATATTTATAAGAATTAAGTTAGTAATTTAATTATATATTATTTTAATAACTAGTGTACACTTTATTTTTTCTAGTGTGAATCTCTGATCTCTATTAAATAATCTCTTATTAAGAAAACCTTTTATTAAACACCTACCTACCTTTCTAACTTCTTACCCTTCTACCTTCCTAACCTCCTAACCTCCTAACCTTCTAACCTCCTAACCTTCTAACCTCCTAACCTCTTAATCTCCTAACCTCCTAACCTCCTACCTTCCTACCCTCCTACCCTCCTACCCTCCTACCCTCCTACCCTCCTACCCTCCTACCCTCCTACCCTCCTACCCTCCTACCCTCCTACCTTCCTACCCTCCTACCCTCTTACTCTCCTAACCTCTTAAACTCTTACCTTTCTAATCTCTTAACTTCTTAACTTTTAATATAACTTTTAATAGCTATACTTTTAAAACTAAAAGTTTATAAAATCTTTCTTATAGCTTATATTAGTTTAATAAATAAACTTTCCTATACTTTAAAACTTGATAGGAATACTCCTTACCTAAGCGTTTTAACTAAACTAAGGCTTTTATCTTAGAGCACTGCTAGGTGAGCTGAGTTCTGTTTATCTAAGATTTACTGATAGCTTTCAGTCCTCTTTACACCTAGCTTCTCAGGGAAGTCACGCTGGGCGACAAACGAACGTTCCCCACAACACGCCTTGATTTCGAGTTGCCCACTTTGCTACCTAGGTATTTAACTTCTCAACACAACAATTTTCAATCCTGGCGACCCTCAACGCTTTGATCGCCACTTCTAACAAGCTTTCCCATCTTCATCCTGCATCACTGAAGCCAATCAGAAGCATTTGTTGGCCCTCCACCCTGAGCACCATACCCCAACATGCAAGTTTTACCATGAATCCTCGAACAGCTACGAAGAGTCCAACCCCGATGATGTCAGGGTTGACGTCTACAAACGATGCGAGGGCAGCTTCGACCCCGAGTTCTGCAGGAGCTCAAAAAGGCTCAACCTTTCTTTGGCACACGTGTGGGGAACTCAGCCAGGAAGATCGCGTTGACATCAAACAACAAGCTGTTCTCGATGGCCTCCGGCTGGGAAAGGAGCTCAGTCGTATATTGAGAAACCGAATTGACAGCCAAAACCCAGGGGCAGGGGTTCAAGACCTTGCAGACTGGGCGGATCAACTTGGTAAGTCATTGGAACGTGCGATACACCGCCACTAGTCATTAACGTGGTCTCCAGATGCTGCAAAGGAGCTGTACGAGACCCCACATGCAACGGTTGGTCTAATTGGCGTACTCGGTTCGGGGAAGAGTACCCTTCTTAATGCTATTCTTGGAGAGCGAGATTTGCTCCCAACCAGCAGCGACAGAGCTGGAACGGCCGTTGCATGCAAAGTTGTTTACAACCATGGGCCTGATGGCTACCGGGCGCAGATCCTCTTTCGCAGCCGACAAAGCTTCACCGACGAGCTGGACAAGCTATTTCACAACTTGAAGACGTGGCAAGAACTTGCGAAGAGTATGAAGAAGGCTTCAGATGATGCCGAGCGACAAGAAATCGAGGAACAGCTCGCAGACATTGAGACCAATACATCTGACACTCTTGGGATTCTACGGACTCTTTGTAGGGTCGAAAAAGACGATCTGAACTTCGCCTCGGGGGAAGATTTCCTTGAAGATTATCCCCTCGCTCCTCTTGGGACCACGGTCGAAATCAATGCGAAAGATCTCGACACCTTTCTGACCGAGACGAAGCCGTTCATCGACTCGACTTCTGGCGATTCCGAGAACGAGGATATCCCGCTTTGGCCCCTGATTGAACATGTGACTATCTTCGTGAAATCAGACATACTTCAATACGGGCTTGCGCTAGTTGACCTACCTGGTTTGGAGGATGCAGTCGAGTCTCGTTCAGCGGTCGCCAAGCGCTTTTCGCGGCACCTCGACATTACGGCCATCGTGACACCAGCTATCCGTGCCATGGAAGAGCAGGGTGTTATGGGTTTCATCAAGCAACAACAACAGATTGAGATGCGAATGAACGGAAAGTTTGACACGTACTCACTTTGCTTTGTTGTTTCCAAAATCGAGGACCTAGATGCAAACGGCTACCTTAGGAGCAGATGGGTAACCCAAAAATATCCAGACATTCCAGGGTACCTTGATCGAGCGAAAACGCTGCAAAACTTGAGTCGAACACCTGGACGGGGAATCGGTGGAACCAAAATGGCAGGAAAAGAGTTTCTCACTCTAAAAGAGTCCCTGAAACAGGCTGCAGTATCGATCCGCAACCGCGTGGTCTCCGAGCGTATTCAAAAGGATTTGCGCGGGCGTCTGATGGTCATCACGCCATCTGGTAATTACCAAGCCCATGCCAACACTGTGAAAGTGTTCCCTACCAGCGCTCGCGCATTTCAGGGAATTCAAGATCCTGATGGAGAGAAGGAGACGGGCTTTCCGACGGAGAGGCATACCGGTCTTCCCCAACTGAGGCAGTGGCTGTTCAGGGCGACACTAGCGAAGCGGGAGAAACACCTTAATGCGGTCCTGAATCAGTTATCGGGCTTGTTCATCAGAATCCAGGCCTGGATCGAAGTGAACGGGGGCACTGCATCGGCTCCGCGGACGGCATTGCTCTATCTCGATTCTATACATGAAAGGCATCTCGAAGTTTGTGTACCATCCTTCCCCTCCGAGAAATACTGTGCTGACTTTTACGAGTTGCTCACCGCCGTTTTGAAGAACTTCGGAAATAGGCTCAGACAAATCAATCCCCTGGCGGCGAGGAAGGTGGCAATAGCCAGGTGCAAGGAAGAATATCCGAGAAAGGTCGATCGTTGGCGCTACAGGTACCCCGACAAGCCCGATTCCGCCCTAAAACTCTGGCCGGCGATCCAGACGTGCATTCTACGGAAAGGAGGAGAATACCACAAGAGCCAAGGAAAGCACCCATACGAGTACCAATGGCTGGATGACCTGTGAGCAACCGCTGATCCCATATTTTCGCAGTATGGTTGTTGTTACTGACTATATCTAGCGCTTCTGTCTTCGTTGACAAGATCATGTATGATTGGCAGAGAACCTTTTTAGTGGACGTTCCTGGCTATGCGGACTTGATTGAACAGTCTCTGGAAGCTGTGTGGGAGCGCTATCGAGGGGCCCTTGACAACGTTTGCGTCAAGCATGCCGGCCTGCCCTCCCGAGACATTGTGAGAGTGCATCAAGCTGTCGAAAATGCGCAGAAGCACCTAGAGATCTGCGCTCGCGAGACCCTTGCGAGCTTGCGAATCAAGGCGCAGGATGTTCACCCGATCTTTCGCGAAGAAATCAAGAGATTCATGGCGCCTAAGTTCGAAGAAGCTCTCTTGATGATAGGTATGGCAATAGTCTTACAAAATTCTGCAACATTGCTGACGATGTGTTGCAGAAAAGGGTTGTGTTGCCAAGCGAGACGCTTTTCTGAAGCAAGTCGCCGCACGCGATTCCAAACGCATGGCTACCAGAGCCTGCAACGAAATGGAAGTCAAGCTGACAGATGAAATTGAGCAGCATGCTTGTACGCTGGAAGGACTTGCGTCCGACGCCGTCTCGAAGGTAGAGAGGCAGATAAAGCTGCTTCTTAGGACAGGCCCAGTCTCGTTCGGCTTTGCCGCTATCAGGAACCGGAAAACGGAGGAACAGCTTAGCCCGTACCTGACTTTGTGGAAGCTCTGCTGGCAAAAGCCCTGGGATCGGAGGGACGATCATGTTATGAGGGGAGATCTCAGCATCCCTGATGCTGAGCTCCTCGAGGTCAATGACGATGAGAGTGATGCCTGAGCAGCAGCCTCGGTTGAGTAGCCATGCTTCTGACGCGAGGTAGGGGCCTGGATTATGGACATACTCTGGAGAATGGTGGCACCAACATGGGACGAGTCCTTGAGCCTCAAGATTGGGCGATAACGGGTGCGCTGATTTTGACTCATTCCTCCGGATGAGGTTTTTGGGCCAGCATAGCTGATGACTTAGCTAGATTTTGATGGCATGACAGATTGAAATGAGAAACGTTTTCGAACCTCTGTTGTTATGGCCAGGCGTCATAATGTTTCCTTTTTCTTTTTAGACAAGAACAAAGCTCCATGAGCCTCCGTCTTCAAGATTTATTCAATCATAAATCGGTTCAAGTGCCAAGTTGGAACGAGTATGGTATGTCTGAGGGTCTATCTAAAACTGCTTGATGAATTGCGTCTCGTCACTCCATAGCTCATCCCCAAGTGAGATCGCAGAAATTGCATCGAATCCATGCGGAACTCCTGAGTACACCTTTGATTGTACCTTGACGCCTTGAGACGACAGCCTCGCCGCAAAGCTCTTGACATCATCGAGGAAGAGGTCTAAGTCTCCGACGCCTATGAAGGTTGGAGGGAGGCCGCGCAGATCCTCGGCCCGGCCCGGAACTGCTGTATACGGGAAATTCGCTGAGCAACATTGGTATCAATAATAATCTCACATTAACGGTGACCAAGGGTGTGCAAAGCCTACCTGAACCTGCTTCACCCTCGTTGTCCTTTTCACCCAAGTAAGCCTTCCATGCAAGGCTGTTACTGTGAGGAGTCCAGACCAAGAAAGGAAATTTGGGGTCCTGAGGATCCACCTGAGTCCTGTCGTCCAACATGGGATATCTCAGAACCTGTGCCGCAATGGGCGGGGTCAAGCCCTCATCCCTGGCCTTGAGCGCCGCCGCCGCCGCAAGACCACCACCCGCGCTCTGGCCCAATGTGACGATGCGGGCCGGGTCGACGTTGAAGTCCTCAGCGTGCGCCTGCAGCCAGGTGATGCACGCATACACGTCTTCGAGGGCTGCTGGGTAGGGGTGCTCCGGTGCCAGGCGATAGTCCGGAGCAAAGATCTGGGTGCCCGTCCGCTCGGCGAAGTTCGCGATCACGTTGAACGAGATGGCGACGCTGCCCGCTACCAGGCCGCCGCCGAAGGCCCAGATGATGGCCCTGTTCGGGGCAGTATCTTGGCTCTGCTGCTGCACAGCTAGCGGCACGAAGCGCGTGATGTTGAGCTTGCTGCCGTCGGCCAATGTGGTCGTGCTCACCGATGATACCATCCCGGCAGGGAAAGGTAGTGCATCGGATGCCATCTTGGTGAATTTTGTCGTCGACTCTCTGATGGCATATACGTCCGTCGCAGGGAGCTTTGCTGACGGCGTTTGGCCGCCCAGCAGGCGCCAGTAATCGGGGTGGACAAAAGGTGAGTTGCTCATGGTGAAAGGAGTTGCTTGCTGCACATTGCAGCTGGCGCTTGGGCGCTCTTTCTGTGCCTCGGAAAACCCCGCTGACAAGGGTCTCAAATTTTAGTCTGTCGGTTGGCTAAGACAATAGCGATGATCCTGCATACGACCGGAGCGCGTTCAAATGTTGGCATTCAACCACTTCCATCCTTGGGTCAAGGCGATGCTCGATACTATGCCCGCTTTCCATCCATTCATCATGTTTCGACAGTGCGTGTTGAACTGCTGTCACAGGCGAGTGTCGCTAGGGTTGCCCCAGGGTGGCATTACGCCACATTGGCACGCAGCTGGCGGTTAGCACATTGATCAGTTAGGCAATTTCAGACCTTCCTCACATCGATATCTAGGTGACCTTTCCCCCGGTGTTCATGGATCGATTATATCATTGCAGTCCTTTCAATGGTGGCCATCGGCTATTTACTCCAACAGCTTGTGCAAATAGGTTGAAAGAAATGACTTGTTCACGATGAATGTCAAACCAGGGCCAGTGACATTATTCAATCCCGGATCGATGGCGAGCCAGGTTCAGATCTATACCCTGAGCTGCTGGTCACAGTCATGCTGCGCCTCGCGATAGAGACAAGCCGACTTATACCTAAGCCGATAGCAACTAAGAGCACGGAAATCGCGAGGCAAACCGTGGCCGCGATCTTGGATGTGGTTGCCAGCTTTGATGTCCACACAATTGACGGAACGACAACAACAATCAGGCCTAGGGTGATGTACCCGAGGACTGGGATGAGATGAGGGGATACCAGGGCCCTACGAAATCCTCTGTCGACACCATGAGCCGCCTGCTTGACATCATTTATTCTCAACGCGAGCAAGACAAATGGGATGGCCAAAGTGAGACTGATGCTTACTGCGGGCATTGGGAAGTTTAGTAATTGGCAAAAGTTGCTGAGGCGATTAAAAAGGCCACTTACGCATGTATTTCAGGATGTAACCGAATTCCAGCTTGCCTTCCTGGTTGACTGGGAAGACGTCGATATTGATGGCAAAAAACGCAGCCATAAATGACAAGGGTAGCTGGCATTGAGTCAGTCGGTCAGTTGCAAATCAATTGTCTTGTCCGTTGAGGCTTGGTTATGACAGGGATCTAGAACAGCACGAGAGCGCTCTTGGGTTAAAGATGCTATTGTGCATACAAAAATAATTGTGACGACAGTGAAGACCATCAAGGTCTTCCCTTGTCGTGCAGTCTCCTCTGCTTGTTTACTGATCTCTTCGTTTTGCTTGATTTGAAGCTGTGTGTTCTTGGCCGTTTCTCTCGCCAGCATGCGTGCCGAGATGGCCTCGGAGAAGTTTGCTTGCTTTTGCTTCAGGTCGATTAGGTGGTAAATCTGTATCCAATTTAGCAAATCCATTCCATTCATAGTGCCTCTATTGTTTCCCAGTAACTACTGAGCGACATTGATTACTTACCGACTTGTGTGCCTTCTCCGCCACTTTCTCCATCTCGCCGATGCGAGCCATCTGGTTTTGAATGCAGCCGATATCTATTATAGGATGAAGTTTCTCTCCCTCACGAGAGTCATGCCCGGATTTCTTTCTTCCCTGCAGCAGAATCTCGTCAAGCTGCCGCAATGTCCTCTTCTGATCGCTCAAAACCACTGTCAGTATGTGTAATTCATCCTGTATATCTTCGATCTCAACCAGAAGATCTATCTCTGTCTTGATGTTAAGGTCGTCGTACGTTGGCTCATCGCCTAGCAAGTTTTGTTCGTCGTGGTGATTGTGGTTTGAATCCAGGCCAGACTTGAACTCATGGAGGCTGTGCGTTGCTTTCTCGATCTATGATCAGTTAGCGAAAGCCAATAGATTGTGATATCATAGGTTCACACACCACACTTCCTATGGAGCGCTCGAAAAAGTCAAAGAATTGCATATCCTCTGGTATCTGGGTTTCGTCAAATGTTGACGCACAGCAGGTGGCAATGAGTCCAGCCAGGTCATATATAGACTCGATAGGCTTTCGAGAAGTTTCTTTCAAATGGCGTAGAACTTTATGCTGAACATTCATAGGATCATCCGTTGAATGTGACCTGGCTGTGGGCCTCCGAGGAGCTGTTGTCGGGGGGTGGAGGCCGGGATAGTGAGAGTTGCTCGACAGATAGTCTCCACCACTGAATGCAACGTCAATAATGTCGTGGGTGGATTCAACTCCGTCAAAATCGAAGTTTGGTTCGCCGTGCTCGCCATGAGCCGCTGTCATGAAATGGCCACTGATCGGGCTCGGAGGTACCGGATGCTCAATAGATGGGCCTCGCACGAGGTCATCCTCGCCAATGGTGGTCGTCAACACCGGAGGAGTACGTTTGCTTCCTTCCTGCCACCTATTTGGTATGCAGGTGATGAGAGTGTCTAGAAATTCTTTGTCAGTAGGAGCTTTTAGATGGTATTCAGTGCGTATGACACAAACCACCATTGATGATCCATAGCCACATCTGATCAACCATGAAGATCTTAGGATAGTCACTTCGAGTCCAACGATAGACTACTTGGTCTCTGTCACGGTGGGCTGTGTTGTCTAGATGTGAGTAAAAGTACTGATCTAGTGTCCTCCGTGGCTGGAAAGGGGCCTGGCCGTTCTCCTCCCCCGCCCCATACCCGCGTATGAGAAGCTCGTTGGGATTAATATCTCTGGGTTCATGTCCAAATACGTGACCACCAGTCTTTTTGCTGCTCTTTCTCCTTGATTTGGAGGGTTTGCCACCCACCAACCAAGCCAAGGTCGATTTGTGGGAGGGTTTCGATGGTTTGGATTGTGGCACAGGAGATGGTGGCCCCGAGCCCCCTCGAATGTTCAAATCAGCGGCCACGTTGCTCGGTGAACCCATTGCAGCTCTTCGGCCCGGAGGTCGATCAGCAAAGAAAGTCGGGGGAGGTGGGGGAGGTCGATCAGCAAAGAAAGGCGGAGGAGGTGGCGGAGGTTGAGCAGTAGAGAAAGGCCGAGAACGCGGTGGCAGCAGAACTGGAGGTGGAGGGAAGCCAGAGCGACCCGCGAGGCTCCCATAGCGATTCCCATGCATGCCATTTCCGAGGATGGAGGATTCGGGTAAGTTCCGGCGGCCTACGGCTCTATTCAAGTGGCCTGTCATCACAATGTGGCTTGCGAACGTCTCATAATTGAGAAAAGGTACCTGTAATTATGTTATTAGCCGCCATGATTAGAGGACCGCCATGTCGAAGGGAATTGCTTCTCACAAAGGAGACAGTCTGATCCGTTTTCCCACCACCCCATGTCGTTGTCGGTTCTGTCTTCATGTAAAGTGTTAGCATTCTGTGATTCAATTTTCATGGCCGGATGAGAAGACCAACCTTGATAGACTTGGAAAATGGCCTCATGTAAGAGAAGGCTGTGGTCTTGAGTCGTGTGCCACGCCCCTTAACAAGATTGAGGCCCAGCTTTGATTGAAAGTTCTCGTCCGGCATTGCAGCAGCGGGATTCTTTTCAGCCAGTAAGCGAAGTATCAAGTCCTATAATTCCCACATCTCAGTGCTCCGTGGTCAAAACCTGCAGGTATTTGTATTCGAATACATACATTTACCCATGTGATCTATCAATGAGTGAGCTGAAGCCAGGGTTTTAAGCGGAGTACAAGGGACGTACGTTGTTCGCTGGGATATGATACCAAGTGAAGGTTGGCTGCCTTTTCGTAGACCTGTCTCTTCGAGACCCCACAGGTGAGCCAGGCGGCGGACTCATTGCGGGAGTATTGAATAGCTCTTCGGGGCCTTTGCCGTACAAAAGTTCATACATGGAGACTGAGAGCGGTTGAGACCTTTGCTCGCGGTGACCAATGTAGAATTGAATAATTTCTGCCTGAATGGCCCTACACGCGGCTTTCTGGTCATCATTCTTTGGCTCATCGGGAGCGCGAACATATCTGAACCGCAGCTGGGGATCGCTTTTCTTAGCTCCGATCTCAGGTCCTTGAAGTAGGTAGTTCTTCCTGAGAACTCTAAGAAGGCCCACATCATCTTTGGCGAGGACCTCGGCCGTCGTCCCATCCTCCAACATTATCGTTTTGTCTGCGCCATGGTGTAGCAAGTATTTTACTAGATCGTAATTTTGAGATGCCACCGTGATAAGCAAAGGGGTACGGCCATTCTTATTGGTGGCCTCAATATTGGCACCGTTCTCAATCAGAAATTTGACAACGTCACCATGTTCTTCCTCACACGCACGGATGAGGGCTGTTGAGTGATCGACCTCATTGAAAGATTCGACTGAGGCACTGCTCGCCAAGAGCTCGACGATCTTCACGAATCCTTTCTCCGCGGCAATTAGCAACGGCTTCCTGCCGTCTGGAGCAGCGGCTTCCAACAGTTCTCCTTTCTCCACCAGGCTTTGGACAAGTTCCCGGTCCCCAGCCTCAACGGCCGCATGCAAAGGTGACCATCCATCGTTTTCTGGTGCTTCGTATGTGGGATCTTGTTTGTCATCCTGAGCTGAATCGGTCTGACCGCCAATCTGAACTGGGTTTGCAATGTCCGAAATGGAACTCCGTTCATGTTCCGGTCTGGCGGTTCTGGAAGCTGATACTTCTGTGAGATGGATCGGTTCATCAGCTTGCTGATGATCCTTTGGTTTCAAGTCGCGCATCGGGAGAGCCAACTGAACCTCCCTCTCCGCAATTATCGGGTTGAGCCTTCTCGTGGAATGGTTCGATTCGGATTCTCGTTCAACATCCAAGCTCTCTTGGATGTTAGGGGCAGCTGCTCCCGCTGCAGTGATCTTGACGGGGATTGGATTCTCTGCCGGCGGCTCGATGTTGGAACTGATCTTGCTATTAATCAAACCTGTTCTTCGTTTTGCGGGGTGATGCGGACCTTTCTCCCCCTTCATCTTCTTCTGAATACCTCGTGACTGGGACCAAAATTTCTTCTCTGTCCGACGATTTTTCTAGCCTTTCCGTTGCGGAAGCTGCCACAAATTCTGCATTTTGGTCACCAAGCTCGAGTTCCTCCGGCTTTTTATCCTGTCGATCCATTGCTCTGACTTGCAGACCGGTATCATGAGAGCGGGATAACAATGAAAGTCAAGTAAAAGAGTGAATCGAAGGGGGGAACCCAGGGTCACATGTAGCTACTTGCATACGGCTGAGCCTAGAATGGAAGAAAAATACTGGGACCAATGCACTGTTTAAAATGGTGGCTGGTTTCTATGGTGGTCGCAATGCAGCAGGCTCGGAAGATAAGCGCTAGGCTGAATGAAGCTGTGAGTCCTACCCTCCACCACATACTTAAGCTGTTCAGAGGATCAAGCTAGGTATCAATTCCGGCTTCCACCCTCTTAATGCCCATGACCTTCTCCTGTAGACGCCAATTGAGCTTCGATACCGTACCACAGTTGGTCTATATACAGCCATGGGAGTATTCACAGTCCTGCAGTCCTTGTCGCCATTCTTACTGGGAAAATCTAAAGAGAGCCCGACATCACGAATCTCAGATAGGTCTCGCTCCGAGCGAGGCTCTCGGAGCACTAACCCCTCAAATAGATCGCATAGATCTCGGCCCTCGCACAGGTCGACTCGGTCTCGTCCTTCTGCACAATCAAACTCGTCAATTTACATCCGCCAAGCACCAGCGACGAAGTGGTGGTGGCGGCTGATACCTTTCATCGGATACCATCACGTCTTGATGATTTTGATCATAATCGGGATTGTGTTTTCTTGTGAGCTTCTGCGAGCCTGCTGGCGCACGAAAAGGGTTGGGAAGTTTTGACTGAGTCACTAATCGCCTCCCAGCGCTCATCCTGTCAGGTTGCACGGCTATTGGACTTCGAAACATTTACCTCCTATCACTATCCTACAGCAATCACAATGAAACGCCTCAGAGCAATGTTTCGGCTGCTCTTGAATCAGTCGTCGCCAACGCAAACAATTCTCTGGAAGTCCGTGTGGGCTTCATTGGCATTTGTGTGAGCTTGCCCTCGGGGTGGACTTGCTCACCAAATACTGGAACCGCGGCCACTAGAGTCTCCAAATTAGCCATGAGCAGCCAAAAGAATGAATCAGAGTCATACGATCCGCTTGGCCTCATTGATGTTGGCAGGAAATTCAGGGATGAGGTTGTGTTCGATGGACTCCTGTTAGTATTCCACCATTACTCGAGGCTCACGTGTTCCGAGAGGGTCCCACTCATCTTCGACTGGCCTAACTCTTGCCAACCTCCAGGTTCGTGGCTGTATGCTGCGGTCTGATCGCCTTTTGCTTGTTGTACACTTTCCCATCTTGGCACGAGGATCTAGAGATGCCGGAAATCGATGAGCAGTCTTCCAACAGCGAAAGGAGAGGCGGTCGGGGACATGCCATCAAAAGAGGATTCCAATCACCCGTCATACGGCAGCTGGTACTTTGGTTCACCTTAGTCACCGCTGTCATGTCATTGCTTTCGGTCTTTTGGCAGCACCTTGGAAGCGCAGGAGCGGCAACCATGATAAGAGTTCTAGCGGCTGGAGAAATCAAGACACATCTTGGGTCTGTATCAATGGGGCTGGGCTGGACCACGGTGGTGATCGATGTTGTTGTTTTCCTGGGGGTTCTGGTCATGATACTCAGTCTCAAGATTTTGTCGCAATTAGAAGACTGAGAAAAATGCTATGTGTGTAGAGGCTCTCACTGTGTCGATGGATACCGACCTACTTCTGCTTGATATTATGACTTTTGGAATGGCCATTATTGTACAAACCGTAGTAAGCCGGAATGTATCATCAAAAGATTAGCCTTTTAAGCCTATTGAACTATCTCTGTCATGCCAGCGGTAATAGACAGATCCACTTAAACTCCCTATTGCTAAGCACTTTCCCCCTAACATCTGGGATTCGCACCCACAAAAGCAGAGGGTATACCCAAAATAGTTATCCTATACTAGTAGGGGGTCATCCTATAGAACTTATCTCTTAAGATATTATCCCGTAGGAGGCTGTCTTAGAGGAGGCTATCTTACAGGAGGCTATCCCATGAGAGGTAGGAGGTTGTCCTATAGGAGGTTATCCTATAAGAAGTTGTCCTGTGGGAAGTTGTCCTGTAGGAGGCTATCTTATAAGACGCCATCTTATAAGAGGCTGTTCTGGAAGGCTTGGGTGTACCCTCCGTCTTTGTGGGTGCGAATCCCCGATCTCTTTTCCCCCGCTGGTTGCATGCAGTCAGAATCCCATTTAAGGGCCAAATCTTGTTCTTAATTTTTCTTTCATTACAAGCCACCCCCTCCCCCTCTCAAGATTTGTTCTTTTCGGTTGCAGGAGCCAGTGGCCTTTCAGGCTGGATTTCCGCGAAGGATATCCTTGACGAAATCCATCAGCGAGCTTTCAGCCGTGCCATCTCCAAGATTCTCTCCTCTCCTATGGCGCAGGAGACCTTTGCACAGATCATAGACGATATACCTTTGGAAAGAATTGTGGATATCCGAGGCAGTCAGATCATAGACAGTAATTTACTTCACGACAACACTGATCTCTGTCCTTAAGCGTTGGAAAAGACAAGACAATATCCTTCTGGACCCAATGCTGCGAGCATAAAATTCCAGATCATGGACTTCATGAAGCCTCGGGACTCTAACATTTGTAGGGGCTGATCTTTGCTCAAGTTAAATTTTATATACCGACGTAGTTATTCCTTCCCTTCCACGCTCATTGTGAGTTGGCCCATTTTAAATGTACCATAGATTCGTAGGATTCACTTTATCGTGCGATCAATTTAGGGCAGTTTCAAAGCCAGATTAAATCCTTGCTGAGACTAGGGAGCTAGGCCGGAAAGAGCCTCAGCTGAAGGCAGCCACATTCGGTTAATCGACGGGAAGTGCACGATTGGCCGAAAGGCAGCCAGCCGCTAGACGCGGATTTCAGGGGCGAACTTCTAGACTGCAATCAACGGGATTAAATTCTCAGTCACCGGTTTTTGTCTGCCTCGTCTTTCTTTCATTCATCAAGGCGCCCGTCACTCGTTAATAAATCCATCGTCTTGGCCTATCCCGACTACAACTCCCCCGAGCCTGATCCACGTGTACATTCAGGTTGATACAGATCGAACCAACCGAGTCGAATAATTACAAGGAGTCGATTATGTATTCTCACGCATTTGTCTTGGCCTCCGCTCTCGTCGCAGGCGCGGCGGCACAGTCTACCACTGTCACCAGCCTTAACCTCTACGGCTTCGAGGGCCAGAACATTGTCGCCTCTGTCATATCTGCGGCACCGGAGGCGACGACCTATTTCGTTAATTGCGCACCTGGCACAGATAGCAGCGACGTAAGCAGACTTCTTTGACCTTTCGTGTGGCCTGGCTCTAACGCGCAAGCGGGCAGTGCGGATTCGGACCCGGCGTCACTTTCGTCAATGGCCCTTCGACCGTTGGTGCTCACCTCACTGAGAGTGATGCTATGTAAGTGTGCCAAGCAAAGCTACCCATCAAGGTACATTATAGACATGTGGCACGATGGCTGATCATCATCAGCACGATGGACACCGACTGCAAGATCACATCTGAGATAGCAACCTGCGTCCAGACGGTTGCTGGACCCGAGGCCAACGATCCCATGACTACGACTGGTGAGATCGCCGCCAGCGACCTCTCGATGAGCCTGCAGCAGGTGACGATCACAGCCGGCCTGGAGAAGATCCTGGCTGTTGCCAGTGCCACTTCTACAGGCTCTTCTGCCACCTCTAGCACGGCGGCTGAGCCGAGTGGTTCTGCAGCATCTGGTGCCTCAGAGACAGGTTCTTCGTCCGCGACTAGGACTTCGACTTCGGCCTCGTCCACCTCGTCTTCGAGCTCCACTGCGACCAACGGCGCTGTGGCTGTTCCCGTCCAGAACCTCATTGTTGTTGCCGGGCTCTCTGGTGTGCTTGGGCTCATGATGGCAATGTAGACAAGTTTGGAGAGCCTAGAAGTTCTTGATAAAAATTATAATACTTGTTCTGCATGGCTAAGAGACTGAGTGCGGTCTGTTGCTTCAGATCATGTGACAGGAGAAGGAGACCACCTACCCAGGTCTGTTCGTCTCGACTCATATCCGCGGATGCTCTTGGGGACAACCTGGCACGCGTGTTCAAAGCGTGCTGCGAGTATTACTTGACTGGACCTGGACATGCACCTTGCTCCAGCAACGGCAGTCATTGCGTGCGCAGTAAGCACCCGTGCAGGTCAAAAGCCAAGACGGGAAGACGACACCAGTCTAATCAACAGGTGCATCGAGCCACGATATGATCTGCAGTCTTATCCTGGAGCCGTTTGTGAAACCGTCCAGGAACCCATTGAACCCTCAAGCAGGAATGAAGAGAGACAGATGGGGCGGGGGTGAGGTGATAAGCTGGAGGCCCGTGGGTAAAGCTGAATGCGGTGAGGTGTGAAGTGAGCTCAATGCACACACGCGGTAATAAGGTGCTGCTAATAAGACCCATCGCCTGCTCGCTTGGTTCGGTACATGGTTGCCAGGGTACACGGGTACAAGGATACCGGGGCACGTAGCAAGGGCACGGACACGAAAGCAGCTAGTGCCGAGTTGACAGCCAATCCCAGACCAGCCCCTCTGATTTGTTGCGCGAGGCAGGACCAACCATCCTTCAAACACTGGCTGCCGTGTGCTGGTGTGCGCTGGTGCTGCGCTGGCGGGCTGCTGCACGGCATCCAGGCTCTTGTGCACTCATTCGCGTTCACCGTCTTCCCACCCCTCTTCCTTACCACCACCACCACCACCACCACCACACCACCACCGCCAACACTATCGCTCCGCCGTCCAAAATCAGCTCTTGTCACACGGCGACCGTCCTCTCCGCCATGCGACCGTAGGCAAAGGATACAGCTGAAGCATTTCTCCCTCCCCTCTCCTCTCCACGCGCTCGAATCAACATCGTCGCTGGGTTGAAGCTCGATTGCTTGCCTCTGTTGTCGCGCAGTCGCACTCGTTTCCTGCCGCCACAGCAAGCTTATAAACCTCCGATTTGCTTCATTCAGAACCCGCGATCATCCCCGATCGAGTGCCATCCGATTCACCCATGATGTCTTCTTCAGACGCGGCTGTCGCACAGCCCGTCGTGACGGTCGAGAACGATGCCCCACCGGACGGACCTGTCGTCAATGCATCGCAGCAGAGTCTTGCAAGCCTCCCATCGACCGAGGGACCGGCGTCGCCTGCCGAGCCCAACCACTCCTTCAAGTCCGAAGTGAACGAAGATCGAGCTTCCGCCTCCGTCATACCATCCTCCTTGACCCCTCCGCCATCCTCACAGGTGCCTACCAACGGCGCCGGTAGCAGGGCAGCGCAGAGCTCCCACAGGCAGAGGATGCTGTCGCCTCCAGTCACTGGCCTGAACACAGTTCGTCATGAAGCCACACCTTCAGGGCTCTTCACTGCACCGAGGCCGGAAGCAGTCGTCGCCGCGTCGCCGGATACTCTCCGGGCCATGATCCAAAACTGTATCGCAGAACACACACGCTTGAAGACGGAGGCCGCCCACCATAAGCTCCAATACCAGCTCCTCAGCGTGCGAGCCGACGAGGATGCGCACCGAGCCGCCGTCGAGCAGGAGTTGACGCTCCGCCAGCTCGAGGCTTTGCGCAAACAGAAGGCGGAGGCACCCCCACCACCACCCAGGAAGATACCCAGTCCCAGCCCCGAAATCTCGCAGGCCATGTTCGAACAACTCCGGGACCTTAGCGAGAAGGCTATCAAGGACAATGAAAAGATCCGCAAGGACTACGAGGAGGCCTGCAAGCGGCTCAAGGCAGCCAAGAAGCTCATTGTGCGCCAGGAAGAGGACATGGACAGCTTACGGGAGGAGAATGAGCTGCTCCGAAATCGTCTGCAAGACAAACGAGAGCTTTGGAACCAACTGGCAAGCCCTGGGGGCATGTTTCATACTCCCAAGACTGCACACGCGTCCCCTTCACAATACAGGACGACACCACGACAGACGCCCAAACATCGAGACAGCCGTGAGGGACGTCAGGAGCCTTTCGCCGTCCTTCTCCAAGCTGCCACGCAGGAGAACAGCAGTGCCCCTTCAACCCCAGCTACTCCCAACCGATCAGGTGGCCGGCACCCATTGAAGCATTCCCGAGGGGTCCACTCACTTTCATCTCTTCCGACAACACCAAATCCGCCTAGACCCCGTGGCTCCGATTTGCTACCGGCAGCCGACCTTGTACCTCAGACCGAACCGCCACGCCGCTTCGTGAACCGAAGTTTCATCCCAGAAACGCCCGAACGAGGGCTCAGCTTCGCTCGCAACGAACGCCCCGAGCGGGCTCATCAAAGTCGAGAGAGCACGATATCAGCCGACGATAACCAAGAGCTCGCTAGAGCCGCTCTCCAATCAGTAGCGCAACAGGTCGCATCCTTCACTTCCCGCGGCTCGCCCCCACCACGGCGGCCACTCCCGTCGCAGCGCAGCCAGCAGACCGAACCCGACAGCCAGGTGTACGAAAGCCAGGCCAGCCAGGAGGCGTCGGCGATGCTGAGGAGGGACCCACGGGAGAGCTTCGAGGTGGCGAGCTCGCACAATTCGAGGGACGTGACGCCGACGCCGATCGCGACTGAAAAAGCCCAGATGATGCAGTCCACGCTGAGGGGCCCGATTAACAAGTCCGGGCTGTCGAGCAGCGGGAGCGGGAGCGGGAAGCGCAAGTATGACGCCAGCGTCGCGGACGAGGCGAGGCGCGCCGAGCCGACGAGCCCCACCAAGAGGCTCAGGCTGGTCGGGCTTGGGATTCGAGATTGATTGCCGTGATACCCCAAAATTGTTCGAAGCTCCAATTCTTGCTTTTCTCTTCTCTCTCTCCGGCATTGTCAGGTCGGTTTGCAGCGTTGTGGGTGTTTTGCTTCCTGCAAAAAGTCCTGCCTCGCGGCTGAGACCAGAATGATGTGGTTCATGGGTGACACAAGTTCACCTTATACATACTTGCTATGTATCATCTTGCTTGGACAGGGTGCATTGTGTTGGCTATTGTCCTAAAGGGTCAATTTTCGATTCGACGCCTTCTACTCTTGTTACTCGTCGGCTTGGAGACGCTCAAAATGATGTCTCAGCTGGACTACTTTTCTGGGTTAGCACTTCTCGCTTTTTGGCAGCGTGTGCGTTCTGGTGGTCGGGAGTTCTGCTCTTCGGACTGTGGGCTCTAACGGCTTCATGGGGCTGGCGTTTATATTGGATTCATTGGTAGTCAATATGGCAGGGAATTCAAGGAAAAAATTGAAATGGATGACATCCTGACCATCTTTCTAGAATCGTGACTCTACATTCGAAGCAAGCTCGACAATTTCATCCCCGTGATTGACTGCCACGCCGCAAGAACCTAGAAAGGTCCTCCCCCAAGTCCTGAATTACGGGCGAGTGTTCTTGCCCAGCTTGTTCTAGAGCAGTTCTTACAGTGACGTATTTATCAAAGGGAGAGCGCCCATGATCTGGATGACTTCATTGCACAGCCGAAACGTTTCCTCGGAATTCCCTCAGAAAACTCACCATGGAAACGATCACACAGCATTGATGATCAGCACATTCATACCAGCGTGGGCGTTCATATTCTGACTTGTCGTGCGTGGTTCTAGATCCGTAATATTCTATGTAGGGCTTCACATGAGGGTGTCCTTTGGCTGAAGTACTGATGAAATGCGAATGCTTGCCGCGTGATTCATGAGATGCAGGTCATGCCTCAGCAGCGTCAAGTTCTGCCTTGGCTGCCTTGTACGCCTCCAGATCAAATGTGCCATCGCTCAAATCCTCTTCGCCGCCAATCCATTCGAAAACCCAGCCGTAGATGCCCTTCTCGAGGCTCCCATCGTCGCGGACGAGATTGATGAAGGCCGTACACTCGTTGTACTTCTCGCCCTCATACGCCGCCAGCCGGTCCTTCGCCACAGCTCCCTCGACCTCGCATACCACCCCCCTCACCTCGACCCTCGGATCCCGGTCAGCCACGAACGCAGGGAAGGGGCCCCACATTTTAAGGTGGCCACGGTTTCTGAGCACTGCAGGCCGCATCACAGGTGGTGTCTCCAGGCCAAGAACATCCTGTGCGATGGCTGTGTCCATCAGAGTCCCGTAGAAGAAGTAGGTCTCCTTACCCTGGCGTTGTTTGATCCAGGCTGCCTCGGACTCTTCTTGCCTGCGCGCATATTCGGCCTCGAGGTCGTATTCCGGGTGCTCTTCTTGGTACTTGAGATAAGACGCAAACCTTGCAGCAAACCCGCCTAACTTTTCCTTGGTTTGTTCGGATTCTTGCTGAGTTGCATCGCTTGAGCCGTCGGGTGCTTCATCGCCTTGATTCTTGACGTCTGTTCCTCCGTCGGCCTGGGACAACTGTTTGTCGGCTTCCATGGTCGTAAACATGAAGAGACAAACGAGGGTCTGATGTTGGAAGTGCGGCCTCAAATCTTGTCAACAATATCCAGTGAATGCGCTGACTTTGTCTGAATGTGTTTTAAATTCTTGTCAAGTGCAGATGGGGCCGCTGAAGGCAAGTTGAGGTGGTGTCTGCTATTGAGAAAAGGCGGAACTTGACCGAACAGGCAGGTTGCTGGTTTATTTTAGTACTGAGATGGCCGCCCACTGGTAATGCAACCAGGCAGGCAGTGTCCTTCACTGGCAACATCCTACGGTCCTGTTTGACTGGCGAGAGGCGTAGCTAGCGGGCCGTTGAGCGGGCTCTGTTGGTCCGACGCATCGGCGGCTGGCATTGGGGGCCAAGTTTTCGGCTTACCATTTTTGTGTGTATCCACTCTGCCAAGGCCCAACATCTTGTACTACCCGTGAAGCAGAACACTGCGCGCCCACAACAAGCTTCAGACTGTTATTCATACGCTTTCAATTAAGAGTATATCAGCCGTAGTAAATACTTCTCGCCTCACTTGAAAACTAGAAGTCAAAATTATCCGGTTCAGCTGCAAAACTTTAGGGCTCAAATATCAGAACTGGACATGGGTCAAGACTTGAAACCATTTTGGCACTCCTTCGATGCCACGGTGCTCAGCCAACAAACGCGTATCTATTTTTGAGACTCTGGATCACCAACACGCAGAAACCCCCATCATCACACCACCAGGAGTTATGGACTACGACCCACAAATACAGGACTCAATGGATACCCTGAGTATAATTATATCACACAGTTGAGCCTTTATTAAGGTGCTAGGCCTTAGGCCAATTACCCCGTAGGCCATGCTCGGTGGTGGCACAGCTATGTATAGTTTTAGAATCCAGTAGAGACCGCTATATTCTTGGTCTGCAAAGGTGGGGAGACAGTCTTCGGCAGACACGGCCAGCCGCGCGCCTGGCATTTTGGCGGTCGTTGGCCACGATTCACACCTTGGTCCGACTCCTGACCTGGGTCTGGATACATGCAGGCCAATGGCACAGTAGTTAGAGGCAGAATCACATCGTTGCCAGAGTGAGGCTTGCGTCTGGCCGAAGGCAGCTCTGGGTCCATGATATTCACGAACATGAGGGAAATATAAAAGGGCATGTCTAATCTTGATCTGAGTGATAAGTTTTCTCTTTGACTTCATCAACGCTACCCTATTATTCAAACAGTCAAACTTCTCAAGCACTCGCACTACTTCAGACTTCAAATAGCACAGAGCTACTCTCTCGACTGTTTCTATCTACATTGGCAATCTCTTTGAACAATACATTTACTCTGATACATCTTTCACCAGCACAATCACCGGAGATCATTATTACTACATCGACATGGCCGCTCTACCGAGTTTGACGGCGAGAGGAAATGAGCTGAAAATCGGCTGCGAGATAGAGACACTTGTGTCTCTGTTGAACGAAGAATTGGCTTCCACCGGAAATGCAACTAAGGATGTCATACGAGCTGCTAAGGTGATGTGCACAGAGTATGAGAAATTGCCAAAGCAGGGAAGAAAGCCAGCAGAACTCCACACTCACTTCGTCGATGATCCTTGGAAAGGTGCGATTTATTCAACTTGGATCTTGACCGACGATTCAACGATCAAAGGAGGTAATACTAGTAGAAACGTGTGTAAGTATCCTGTTCTAGGGCTTTCCGTGCGCGAACATCGCATTTTCACGTAGCTAATCTGTCATCAGATCCACTTGAGTTGGTGTCGCCCATAATGACTTTTAAAGCCGGAGGGGAATATCGCAGACAGATGCGTGAAATATTCAGTAGGTTGCAAACCTTCTGCTCGATGCAGGGAAATCAAAGCTGTGGTTTCCATGTCCATATTTCTCCTCACGGCAAAGACTGGGAATTGCCGGAGGTGAGTGGTATTTGCAAAGCAATTCTTCACTTCGAACGCGCTATGGCAGTCTTACTCCCATCTCACCGGAACGGCAGCTGGTGGGCTAAAACCTTCAGAAACAACATTCAGCAGTTTAAGGGCAAGACTGTAGCCGATTGTTTCAAAGTCATCGAATCCTGCAAGACTGTTGACAGCCTGGCTTACCTTATGAACGATAAAGGCAACAGGTATTGGGCCTGGAACTTCCAGAACCTGGACGAGGAGCGCGGGACAGGCACTATAGAGTGGCGGCAGCCGGCAGGCATGGACAGCGCCCAGGGATGCATCGCTTGGATTGAATTAGCTATCGCCTTCGTCCAGGCAGCGCGAAGACCCGATCTAGATTGCAGGAGGTACCCAGGGACTGTTGAAGGCCTGAGGGACTTCTTGTGGATGGGTGTGGTCACTGAGGCGTCTGACGCGCGCTTTATGGACGCGATTCTAAACAAAGACAAGACTGGTGCCGCTGCCTTGGTTGAACCAAAGCAGCCGAGCGAAATCGAGCTTAAGAAGAAGATCAAGGAGGATCAGAGGAAGAATCTCATGCTGAGGAAGTTGAATGAACGGCTCGAAGCTGAGAAAAAGGCTGCTAGGGCTGCTGCCGCGAAGAAGGCTGCTGAAGACGCTGCTGCTGGAAAGGGAGGTCGCAAGTGAGGCTATCAAACAAGACAGCAAGGTTGGTTGTCACATGTCTAAGGTGACTATATACACCGCTGGCCGGTTCGGATATGTCGCTGTTGTGGTCGAAGATTGCAGGCAATACTATATATAGCAAACAAGGAACGCTTCCCGATGCATTGTACTTCAAGGTTCTCTACGTATCTGACCAACCTCCCATCTGTATATTGAGAGAACCTACAGATTTTCTTTGTCTACGCGTCTGAGAGAGTTCAGATTTCTCTTTTCTACATATGTACCACGAAATCCAGTGGGAGTTTATACTACCAAACCTGGAGTTTACCAAAGCACTTGAGGTATTTCCGTAAGAGGCTACCTTAGATAATGTCATCTTGCAACTCTCCACATCAGCAAGAACGTCGAGAGCAGAAGCCTACGAGCTGCAATCCGCCTAACGAGGCACCCGTCATGGTACTACCAACCCAGATCAATTGGGAAGGGATAACCGGCCAGAGAACCCCAAAAGTCAATCACAGACCACCTTCTGTGAAGAAGACCTTCTTAACGAATTGAGAGTCATCCTCCCAGACCAAGGAGAACTAATTGACCAGATCCAGCGCAAGATGCAACAGCCTCACCCTCTCCATTTAGTCGATGGACCCTGTGATAACAGCATATTTGAGAAGAGATCGGGGATTCACACCCGCACAAACAGAGGGTACACCTATACAAGTATAGTCCTATATACATATCACCTAGGATAACCTCCTATAGGATAACCTCCTATGAGATAACTGCTTGGGTGGGAACCTAACTAGGTATTTTAATTTCCGAGTTACCTATTATGGGTGTACCCTCTGCTTTTGCGGGTGCGAATCCCATATCCTCAGTAGCGGCCGTTCATAGCTCTTATGATACCCTGCTCGCCAAATATGTTGGTCTTCTTCATGTCCACGGAATATCGCGTCCGGCAGCGCAGAACATACCTGGCCGGCCACGAACGTCCTCGCTATCCAGGATGCCATTGTGCGCCATATTGTTGACAATCGTTTGAATCTTTGCAGTTATCACAGAACTCAAATTTCACATTAGCCAAATGACCTGAGAAATTGATGCCGACCCGTGAAAATTTGCATTCTCATGGGGAGCTCTTCGCAGTGAAATGTCGTCTGGTATAGTACGGCGTTCATGTTCTATTTACGGTCTGGATTTTCCCCTATTCACGTTGAATCACATGCGAATATGTGCACGCTCTTACCATTATATTCTTTTTCAAGCGATCTCAAAACCAAGCAACTTCGAGGCATCGGGTTAGTTGCAAGGCACAAGCGTACAAACGACAACGGATGGAGGCATCTTTACCGCGGCTCTGACGAGCGCTTGGGCAGCGTGGATCTCATAGCCATGCTTGCCGAATTGTGGTTCTATTGGCTGTCTCCATTTGCGCCATGAACGGGAAAGTCTCGCTGACGTTGACGCAACGTCATAATTCTGGCCCTGCTGGATGCATCTGAATCTTCGTGATAGCCTCATGTGAGGTCGCCGTCCAAGGGAAGGCAGACGACAGGGGGTGACCGTCGGAACAGCCGCGGTGGACTGCCTTCCGCACCCCCCCGGGCCTGTGTTTTTCCCGACGAGCTACCCCACAGCAACGCAGGGCTCCCAATGGCCAGGCTCGAGCTCGAGAGCTTCCCCGGAAGAGAGCTTGTCCCCCACCTCGCCTCCCGACGCCGGGTGTTCTTCCCGACGTCTACAATGCCGAGCTCGTCCCGGATATTATCGTTCCATGGCGCCGTTTACTTCACTTCGTCAGTTTTTCTTTCGTTTACAAGTCTCTATACCTCGTCAATAATACCCATCGTGAATCCAGGCTGTCAATTGGCGTTGACCGGAGCTGTCTTGTAATCTAAGGTCCCATCCGACGCTCATCTCGACCACCACTTCGCTCCCCCACCGTTCCGAACCACATACCTGGTTACCGAAACCGCTCCGAACAAGATGGCCGCGCTCCCAAAGGGCATCTCGTCCGTCCTTTCCAAGGCACCGACCGACGTCGTGATCCTCTCCTCGCTCCGCACACCCATCTGCCGATCCTACAAGGGCCAGCTGAAAGATGCATACCCAGAAGAGCTGCTGTCGGTGGTGCTGAGGGCGACCCTGGACGCCAATCCGAAGCTGGACCCCTCCAAGATCGACGACGTGGCCGTGGGCGTGGTGCTGTCGGAGCTGGGCGGGTCCAAGGCGGCGAGGATGGCCATGAACCACGTGGGCTACCCGTCCACCACGTCGCTGTACACCGTCAACCGCGCCTGCAGCTCCAGCCTGCAGAGCATAGCCGCCGTGGCGGGCCAGATCCGCACCGGCGCCATCGACGTCGGCATCGGCGCCGGCATGGAGAGCATGACACGCAACTACGGCAGCCGCGCCATCCCCGTCGACGTCTGGCCCGCCCTCAAGGACTCCCCCGTCAAGGACGCCCGCGACTGCATCATGCCCATGGGTCTGACCTCTGAGAACGTCGCCGAGCGCTACGGCGTCGCTCGTGCTGACCAGGACGCCTTTGCTGCGGAGAGCCACCTGCGTGCGGCGAGGGCACGAGCCGAGGGGCACTTTGCGCACGAGATCGCACCTGTCACCACGCGGTTCCAGGAGGTCGACAAGCAGGGCAACAAGGTCGGCGAGGAGAAGACTATCACTGTCACCGAGGACGACGGCATCAGGCCCAACGTGTCGGCCGAGGCTTTGGCGAAGCTCAAGCCCGCGTTCAAGGGCGACGGCGCCAGCACGGCCGGCAACTCGAGCCAGGTCAGCGATGGCGCGGCCGCGACGCTGTTGATGCGCCGCAGCACGGCCACTGAGCTGGGTCTGAGTGGCGACATCATCGGCAAGTTCGTGTCGACCGTGTCGGTAGGCTGCGCCCCCGACGAGATGGGCATCGGCCCCGCGCTGGCCATCCCCAAGCTGCTGGGCCAGGTCGGCCTGGAGAACAAGGACGTCGACCGCTGGGAGATCAACGAGGCCTTTGCGAGCCAGGCGCTCTACTGCATCCGGAAGCTGGGCCTCGAGGGCGACATGGCCAAGATCAACCCTGATGGTGGAGCTATTGCCCTGGGTCACCCTCTTGGTGCCACTGGTGCCAGGATGACGAGTACCCTGATGCACGGCCTGAAGAGGAGTGACGGTGAGGTCGGTGTTGTCAGCATGTGTGTTGGTACCGGTATGGGCATGGCTGGTCTGTTTGTGAGGGAGTAGGATAGCGCTGGCTGATTTACAGAGCAAAATTAAAAGTCACCAATGTATATTTTAAGCGATCAATTCATGGTCCCGACTCATTCATGTTTTGTTCCGGTATTTTGAGGCTCAGTGCAGGTCACAGCCGACATGACAATCACTTCTTCCATCCACAAGACGCCTCACTCAACAAGACCATCAAGATGAGATTGATGATCAAGCAGCCCTGCACTAGATCTGTCGTCAGCCCACGCCGTCACGCCACACCCGAGCAAACTGTCTCAGATTCGGACTCGGGGCCAGAAGTTGGATACGAAAGGGCGCTGTGCTTGTGGGGTTCCAGCAGCTAGTCATGCTGAAGGGGTGACATGGTGGAGGACGGGAGATCTCCAATTGCTCGACGGGATGCGTGGTGACGTCAAATAAGAACCACCCGTCTAGCAGCTGCAGACCATCGCATGGACTCAATGTCACACCCTTTTTGTGATACGGGGGGTGTCTCTCTCCGTGTGTGTGTGTGTGTGTGTGTGTGCTTACACCGCTCCCCACCTGTTCCGGTTGTGGTCATGACATGACAGGACTCACTCAATCAAAGAAAGAGGATGCTCACGATGCAATTGACATCTCCCACTGAGACAACATCATGACGCGGAAACCCAGCACGAGCTGGCGCAGACCGCCCGCTGACCCCCTTCAAAACCCCTGGGAGGCAACCGACATCGACGCCCTCGTCTCCGTCTCCCGGCACCACAAGCTCAACGTCTCGACCTCGGGGCCCCCTCGCACCCCGGGCTCACCCGTGGTCCTCTTCTTCTCGGGCGGTGGTACCCCCTGCGCGGCATACGTCCGCTTCCGCAGGCAGCTGGCCTCCCACGTCCGCGTTCTGTTTCATGACCGCGCCGGCTACGGCTACTCGGAGCTGGGCCGCGGCGACATCAGCGCCAGCAAGGGCAGCGAGGTGGTCCTGACGGCGCAGCAGGCCGCCCGCGAGCTGCACGAGCTGCTGCAGGTCCTCCGCATCGGGCCGCCGTATGTCCTGGTGGGCCATTCTTATGGGTGCATCTGCGCGCGGGCGTTCCTGGCCCTGCTGAGCCGGGAGCAGCAGCGCCGCGGCGTGGAGGACGAGGGCCTCGGGGACACGGTCGCGGGCATGGTCCTGGTCGAGGCGGCCACGGAGCTCATGTATGATTTGTTTGAGCCGTCTATCCCGCCGCCTGTGTTCTTTGATGTCACGAGGGGGGTCGACTTTGGCGCTGTCACGCGCACGCGTGAGCGCTCGGGGCTCACGGAGCACGAGTGGGAGCATGTCGCTGCTATGATCCGGCGGACGGCGGCGGCGACTGACTACGAGGACTGCAGGGTTTCCGCGCGGAGGTTGCTCCGGGAGCAGCAGTTTGCCAACCAGGCGCTGGGGGATGTCCCGCTTGCTGTTGTGCGGGCCGACTTCTCGCAGGAGTTCAGGTTGATGTTTGAGGCCGGAGAGGAGATGGGGAACGGCACGGAGGAGGACAGTCTGGAGTGCCGGGCATTTCTGGGAAAACTTAGGCTGCATGATGATGAGTTACGAGCGAGTCAGCTCCGTCTTTCGAGTGTGAACAAGTACATCACGGCGTTGGATCACGGGCATAGCGTTCTTATTACGGGTCCTGAGGTGGGCGTGGAGGCGGTGCTCTGGGTTCTGGAGCGCTGGTCTGAGATGATGCAACCTTAACCTAATGGATAATGTTGAAAATCGGTATCTGTCTATAAGCCATGCTCCTCTATCCCCTTGTCGTATATGTGCTGGCCTTCCCCCGACTTTGAAGTGCTAAAAGGAGACAATTGGCGGATTTGACGTCCCCAGACCATCAGAACAATCAGGAAGCAAAAAGCGAATATTGTGAAGAAAGCTTGCTGGCCGTAGACCCAGCCAATACCCACAGCTGAAATCCAGGGCTGGATGTAAAAGTTGATGGACAAGCCCATGAACAACCGCATCGAGTTCAGAAGGAGTGTAGCCTCGACAGTATTCGTCCGGAAGCACTCGCAGATGTAGTTGACAGTGGTAGGGATGCTGACAAGCGAGCCGATAGTCACGAAGAGTTGAGCGACGGCCATGACCCACCAATGCAGTCTGAACTCCATCGCCGCGCCGACCAGGCCCAAGCCCAGGGGCATGAGGACGAAGTTGGTGGGCCAGAGAGCATGGAGTCGGTATTCGGGCTTCCAGACTCCATTGTTGCGAGACGCAAGCCATAGAGGAATGCGGTCGCTAAAGAAATGGCCGTAGACGAGACCTATCATGAAGCCGGCCCAGTGGACAAATGTAAAGGCAGCGTTCTCCGTGACAGTAAAGCCGTAGATACCGCCGGCCTTGAGTGGCATCTGGAGCCAGACTGGTGTCAAGGCGTTGAGGGCAACGTAAAAGCCGAAGGCTATTGTATCGAATCCAGCAATGATGAGAATGACGGGAGCGAATATGATCTTGAATGGCTGGATAAACACTCTGCCCTGCGAAGAAAGTCAGTCAAGGCTGTCGAGTCTTGCTAGTTATTAGGAAGCTGCAGGACGACTTACCATGTCACCCCAAGATACACCGGCACCGACCTTAGACCCGAAGAAGAATGTCTCGTAGCGATCCTTCAGCCACGAGTCAGGCTTGATGCGGTTCACAGCACCGGGCGTTCGATCATAGGTCGTCTCCTCGAGGAACAAGAACACGGTGATGATGGTGAAGGCACACAGTGCAACGGACCACCAGTACTCAACGGGCCAATAGCTCCTGCCAGCCACGAAGCCGGACACAGTTGGGCCGAAGGAGGCGCCAAAGTTCAAAGCGAGGTGAAGGAAAGTGAAGGCCCTGCCCCTCTGGTGGAGGAAATACATGTCAACCAAGTACCGGGGGCCAAGAACGCTGACAACGATACCGAAGAAGCCGGAGAAGTAACGAGAAACCAGATACGGGACATAGTCGTCCGGGCCAGTCATCAGCGGCGCCCATATCTGGCAGCCCAGCTGCCCGAAAAGGGACCAAAAGATGACAGAGGTGCGTCCGAACTTGTGGCTGAGGGGCCACCAGATGAACCCGCCGGTCGCCAGTCCTGCTGAAGCGGCCGAGTTGAAGTATGTGATTTGGACGGTGGTTTTGTGGTAGAGGGCTTCTTGTTGCAGGAGGTTGAGCTGGCCGCAGAAAGGGGCGGCGAAGCCGACGAAGAGACTCAGGAAGAGAATTGCCAGATTCACTGATTTCCTGGAGAACGACCAGTTCTGTCGTTGTCTAATTAGCCTCCTGACGTGTAGCTAGCTTGGAGCTTTCTTTGGGCTCTTACCAACGGGTCTTCCGCGTCGTCACTTGGTCGGGGGATTAAGACAACGCCATCATTCGTGACCTTGACAGCCTCAGCCTTAGTCATAATCTCGAAGGACTTGCTCGGCCTCGCGATGTGGTCATCCTGATGAAATGCCATTTCGTGTACAATATTTCGAATTAATGTGCGTTGACACCGGATCGCAACACGGAAGACGGAACGCTGAAAAAAAGAGACGAGAGTAAAGAAAAAGAAAGCAACTGCACCAAGTGGCACCACAGTAAGCACAATGTCACATCGGGAATGCTTCTAGATCTATGTCCTCTCCGCATGCTTCAATCAATGTGACCTCTCAACACTAGTCGACATTTTGGAGGTATAATATGTAACATAAGCCGATATCATAAGCGGTTGGAGGAGCACATGAGGTATCAGAATTCACCCGGAGGACTAGAATGCTTCATCGTGCTGAGACAGGGCTGAGATTGACGGACAGGAGTGTGCAGTAGTTGCGCAAGCAGTACCATGGACGACATTGCAGGATGATGATTCATGTCGATCTTTGCGATCCTGTGAAGCAGTTGCAACACCAACACCAACTAGATCTGTATGGAGAAGTCGAATTCGGCACATGGGATTGCGAACTATCTCCTATGCTGTGCTGGACACTTATCAGGGCAACCCTGTGTAAGGGCAGACCTCTCAGGTTCCCCAGCCCTATCACAGCATGATGATTGGCTTTACGGATCACTTACAAAGAGAAAAAAGGTTTAACGAAACCGAAAGGTCGGGTTGCAAACCTTGTTCAGTCGAAATAAGTCCCTAGCCCTCCCGGGGTAAGCTCGCCCATCGATGCCAATTCTCTGGTGCGGGATTCGACACAAGGAACAGGGCTTGGCGACCCCGGACGACTTTCCGCCTTATGGGCGGTTATAAGTTACAGAAACCCTGACAGATCAATGGAAGCAGATCTCGAGGAACCGCACTGATTGATGGGCTTTATATCCACCAATCGCATCTAATGCAGCGCGTAAATTTCAGTGGGATAATTGTGTTCCATATGCAGAGACGCGCTTAAGACCGATGCTTTTTAAAGTTGTGTGCAACATGTAACAGGATCGATAGAATGCCGTTCGTCCGAAGACAGGAAGGATCATTTACATTGACGAATCAGACAGGGCATCTGCCAAGCACGATGAGATGTCTCGCGCTGCTAAGACAATACGAAGTCGGTGTCTGTGTTGGTAAACGATTTCGATATGCTGATGATATTGGACGCAGCGTTTGGACTTCATAGACCTAGGTATTGACTTCCAAGGTTAGCGGATCTCCTGCTACCCAGTTATACCTAACGTAGTATAATGCTTAGCTAGTTCTCGGCAGAGCTTATATCCCCACTGCCGTTGCTTAACTACTCTAACATCAGCAGACAGTTACCATACCGTGCTTTAGTCGGTACTAGAGAGGGTCACAATAAGGATCACAGGCTTCTAGGCCTACTTCCTCCTCTTCAGGCTACTTTTAGTACCTAAAATTAGCTACTATAATATTCCTCTTAATAAAACAGTTAAAATAGTATATATTATTAGGCCTAAATAAAATCCTAGTAATTATAAAGCTATTCTAAAGGCTAAAATTAGTTATTAAGAAAAAGAGGTTATAGGAGTAGAAATAGACTTACCTAGGAGGTTCCCTCCTTCTAAGAATCTCTCTCCTAAATCCTTAGGGGTAGGTCTTCTACTTTAGGCTGCTAGCTAGCTAAGAGAGAATTGCTTTCTTTCCCTTTCTACTAGGTCTATTTTTAAGTTTCTAGTATTATTAGCTCTAATTCTAACTTCTAATTCTAACTTCTAATCTTTAACTTCTAATCTCTAACTTCTAATCTTAGATTCTTAGTCTAGTTAACTTAAAGGAGGAAGGTAGAGGACTTAGTATTATTAAAGGAAGGAAGGAAGGAAGGAGGGTAAAGAAGTACTCCTCCTCCCCTTATATAAGGGAAGGTATATCTAGCTTTTCTATAACCCCTTCTTCTCTCTATAACCCCTTCTTCTCTCCACAACCCTCTCTTTTATAAGTCTATCTAGTAATATAAACTACTAAATAGCTAAACGATAGTCTATATAATAAGGCTACTATTTATATTGAATCTATTAGAAGTCGGTCTTACAGTAAGGATGTTCAAATAGGCAAATAAACGCTATAGTGACCCTCTCGAGTACCCGCCAGAGCACGGTATGGTAGCGATGCGATACACCAGGGCCTGGGCCACTGGACGGGAAAATAAACCTCCTAATACCTGGTTGATGGGAGCTAGCAGCTACCGTGGCCTAGAAACCGTTGGTCCGTAAATCGGCCCCAACCTAATGCAGAGTTGAAACCACTTGCCCTGTGATACCAAAATTGCTCAAATGCCCTTGAGTGAATCTCGGCTCCAGATTGGTTCTCTTCTACTCGCGATTGGGAAACCAGCACGCCAATGCCAAGCTCACGTACAGCCTTGTTATCTCGTGTGCTGTTTCGACCATCCGATGATTCGGCTGACATCGCAGCCTTGAGATGACCGGGGTCTTTGTATGACGGGCATGCATAGATGCGGGTTCATGGATCATGCCGTCAGATCTGGGCTGACGCGTCGGGAAGCAGGGTGACATTTGACGGAAAACAGTCAAGCTTCTCGAAAATGTGTTGAATGTAAGTGAATGCCAGCTATCTCCCGTGGTCATTGACACGCGACCATTGCAGGTACTCCTCTTGGTCTCCCACATTCCGGAGAGGGAACCAGGCTAAACATCGATACAGCTGATCGAGATATGGCTTGAAAAAGACTTACCAAATGCGGAAAACTCTTCGAACTGGTTCGCTAGGTTCAGCAGATTCCGCTCCCCTGGACTCGTCGATTGCATGGCGAGGTAAAACTGCCGCAGCAAGGGAACGCATCAATCCGGTCCCTTGAACGCAAACTATCGCCAGGACCAACAGTTGCTCAAACTTTGCCGTACGATCATGGGTCTATCGATGAATGGTAAACTACCGCAAACGCGGAGAATACATGTGAAAATTTCTTGGTATAATATACTCCGCCCCACCTCAACCACACAATGAGAATCGGGCTTGTGCTACGCTTTTGCCACTTTTTCCGTCCATGCCTCTGACGCTCGGTCGTTAGATATCATCAGTGCCTTTGATATCAGCTGGGCTGATCACTGTGTATCAATATGTCCTCAGCCGCGGGAGGCTCATGTCCCCCAGACATCCCGGATGATGTGTACACCAGACAACTATTCGGCGTGGTTCCGACGACAATTATTCTTATTTTCTCTCTGTTGACCTATGGCCTTCGTATTGTTGCTCGGGTCAAGACAAGCCAAAGGGTTTCGTGGGATGACTACTTAATGGGTATTGGGTTGCTCCTGTCATTGGAACCAGCGATTTGCCAGTATCTACGTGAGTACTTGGACTATTCCAAGCTGCACTCACACACTCAAGCTGACACTCGAATATTGCAGTTGTCGCCAATGGCCTCGGGTATCACCTTTGCAATCTTCCAAAAGCCCAAGCGGCACGTTTTGCTAGAGTATGTATACATACCCTCTGATATCTGATCCAAGGCTGCTGGGGTACCAATTGTTTCCTGGGTCAACGCCGCTGACCCACGATCAGATCAGCTTTGCGCTTCAGAGAGCCAACCAACCTGTTCTTTGCTGTGTCAAAATCTCGATCCTGATGTTCTACCTCAGAGGTAAGAGGCTGGAACCACTGTCTTCGCAAAATATTCTTGAGCTATGGCTGATACTAATGGGTGACAGTATTTTCAACCAAGGTGTATGGGAACTTCCGAATCTGGGTATATGTCGGCATAGCTTACACGCTGATATGGGGCATAACAACATGGGCCATCAATCTTACTACCTGTGCCCCAATCGCATTCTTCTACGACCGAACGATCAAAGGCGGTTCTTGTCGGGACCAAGTTGTCTCGGGCACAACAGCTGCAGTCCTCTCCCTTGTGGGCGACATCTACGTCCTAGCGCTACCCCTTCCACCCCTGTGGCAGCTGAAGATCAACACGCGAAAGAAGGTGGCCGTCGTCTGGATTTTCCTCCTCGGAAGTTTGTTAGTCCCCCTAGCCTGTCTCACCCTCAGCCCTAGAACCAAACTTTGTCCGCTGACATTGTACCCCAGTGGCTGCGTCGCCTCCGTCATACGAATCACAGAGATCCTCAAGTTCAGCCCCTTGGACGGGAGTTACACCCAAGTCTACGCGGCGACCTGGACTACCCTCGAGCAAGGCGTCGCCATCGTCAGCGGTAACCTGCCTCTACTAGGTCCTCTGTTCCGCAGCTTCTTTGCCAGCAAAGGCAACACTACCGCTGGATCATACGGGATGTCAAGAGGTATGACATCTCGGATCGGTACACGAGCCAGCCGCCTTGGCTTCCGGAACGACGGTCCTGTGAACATTACCAAGATTAGTGCCTCTTCGCCTAGGCTCTTCACATTTGAGAGATTAGATGATGATGAGGCCAGCATCTATGGGGCAGGAGTGGATGACAAATCCATCATTGTGAAGAAGCAAGTCGAAGTCAGTGTCTCCTAGATACTTGTCTTAGCATGATCAATGAGCCACATATATGAGCAACTTGAATAACTTCTCGTGATTGACGTCAAAGTGTTATTAATCCCGGTTGGATGCGACCGTACATAGCTTGTCCATTACCCACCCCATTCATTAGCATTAACAAGTCTGTCGTAATCGCACATGATGATTCCTCCTTCCCATGAAAATGCTCATATCTAGGTAAGTACTGAGCTTGGTCATCTCGAGAGCTTTCAGACCGTCCAGCACTGGTGGGGTTCCCTCAGTAATTCCAGTGCCACGTACAAGTTGATTATGGATTCTCTACTTTCAACCTGGTTGAGCTTTTAGGAGGGTATCCCAGAGGAGGGGTCTTGAGCGCTCACCACTGTATGAAGGCACCACGTACATCTTATATGTATGGGGGACTGGAAACGCAACCGCTATCCCAGAGGAGGTGCGCGCAGTCGAGGCTGGCCTGTAACATTGAAAGAGGTGTCTCGACCCAGGTGGGGCAGACCGTGTCGACACGATGTGGCTCCTGAGGAAGTCGATCGCTTGTTAGAATTTGGAGAGTTGCAAGAAATTTTGTGATTCTAATCCAATGAGATCAGAGATTCGCACCCACAAAAGCAGACGGTACGCCCATGAAAGGCCAATAAGCTAGGTAACCAGATATAGCTAATAAGAGCTAGAAAAGATATAGAAAAATAAGTCGGGTTCGCTTCGCCAAAACCAGCACGACTGCCCTACGCTTCGCTTCGGGGCGTGCTGGTTTTGCCCGACTTATTTATCT
>JUJX01000540.1:0-10936 GCA_000800745.1 Diaporthe longicolla
CTACCCTATACTATTACCTATATAGAGAGCTTACTTTACTCCTAATTCCCTTATAACTAATATAAGAATTAAGTATAGATTTTATTATAAGACTTCTAATAGCTATAATAAAGTAGTAAGAAGTAGATATAATCTTTATAATTATTAACTAATTTAGTAAAATAAGTTTCTTCTTTTCTATAAATAGTATAGTTAATATAGCTAAGCTAGCTATAATCTTCTATAAGGAAATTAAGTACTAATATAGACCCCCTAAAGGGATTATTACTAATAAAAGTACTATATTTACTAGTACTTTTTAAAAATTACTATATAATTAAGGGGGAATTAAGAATAGATTTACTATAGTATATTACCTATAAGGTAATAGATAGATAAAGAGAATAAACTAAATATTAAAATATTATCTAAGGGTATTTATATATAAAAACCCTTAGAATTAACTAAACCTCCTACCTATAGCCTTCTTTACTTATAATTCTATAATAAATACTATAATTAAAAACTTACTATTTATAGTATACTATAAGTACTAACTATCCTTTATAATACCTTTAAATAAATAGCCTACTAAGGCTAATATACTATAGAGGGAGGTACTAGTAGTATAAGACTAGCTAGAGAAGCTAAAAAGAATAAGAAGTAAGTATAAAAAGAGCTAAAGATATATAATAAAAACCTACTCCTAAAACTATAATAAATAATATAAACCTATTAAATTTAAAATAGGCTAATAAATAATACTATTAATAAAACACCTATTACTAAAGTATAAAAAGTTAGTACCTAGAAGAGTTAAGCTCTTCTAAATTACCTACTACTTTAATAAGTAAGTATACTAATTAAAGCTCTTAGAAAAGTACTTTTAAATATATAATATCTTTTATATTAGTTAACTAGAATCTTAGAATATAAAAGTAAAGAAAGACTTAGTAAATAGAGAGGGAGACCTTTTAGATTTAAAGGATAAGGAAGTAGAATAGGAATTAGAGAAGCTCTAGAATTATTAGGAATTAGAAGGAATAAACTATTACTTAGTAAAGTAGAAGGGATAGCTAAGTAAATATAATTTATAAATATATAAAAAGGATATATCTATAGATTAAGTAATTATAGCCTACTAAAAAGAGAGAGGAAAGAAGTATAATTAGTAATAAATAGGTAAGGATATAAAGAATAGATAATAGATATATAAGGGCTAAAGAACTAGATAAGTAGCCTATAAAGGCTAAATAGCTAGCCTATAAAGAATAGATAATAGACCTATAAGGGCTAAAAAACTAAATAGACTACCTATAAGGACTAGATAACTAACCTATAAAAGACTAATAATAGACCTATAAAGGCTAAGAATTTAGATAACTAACCTATAAAGGATAGATAATAGACTTATAAAGGCTAAGAATTCTAATAACTAGCTTATAAAGGATATATAATAAACCTATAAAAGCTAGAAATCTAGAAATATAAAGCTTATAAGCTAAGGATAAAGAATAGATAAAGGTAAGATTATACTATAAAAGTATATAAAGGTAATATAGAATTTAATTTAGGAGTACTCTCCTATAGTAGATACCTAAACTATAAGAATTCAGTACCTAAAAGTAATACTAAAGCTTAAAAAATAATAAGAGAGTATCTCCTAAATACTAAGAGGAAGGGGTAGTAAACGCCTATACTACTATAAAGTTACCTCCCTAAATATCTCTTTTAAAAGTACTATCTATATTCTATATATTATCTCCTATATTAGAAGAATAAACCCCTCTAGCTAGTCCCTAAATACCTTTAGAATTACTACTTAAACCTCCTCTAAGAAGCTCTATACTAATATATACTAGACTAGGAACCTATTATCTACTAGAACTAAGTAAGGTATTAACTAGTAAGTATTAATTAGGTCTTATATTATATTCTTATAAAGCTAGTTATAGGAGTTAGAAGCTAAAAAGGTTATAAAATATAGGGGAAATAAATTTACTAGTACCTAAAAATAAAAGATACTAGCTTTTATAATAGCTAAGTTCTACTAAAGGTTAGTAAATAAAGAATAAAAGTAGAAAAGATACTTATATTAAATATAGTAATTTATTTCTTCTCCTAATTATCCTTTAAAAACCTTAGGTTCTTAATAGTCTATTTAAATACTAAAATACTACTAAAGCTATTTATTAATAAGCTACTTAGGGTATATATAAAATAGAGCTAGGATATAGAGAGCTTACTCTTTTAGTCTATTAATATATATAAATTAGTATATATTTAAAGGCTATTTAGAATAGCTTATATAAAGTAAAGGTTAGCTATAAAGCTTATAAGAAAAGGATTACCTTATAAGTATTAGTAGAAGAATAGAGTAATTAAATAAGAAAGAATATACTATTATATATAGTAAATAATAGCTCTATATATAATAGCTATAGTAGAAGTACCTAGTATCTATAATATAATAGTTAATTAGCTTATTTAAAGAAGGAGTATAATTCTTAAAATGCTTAAGAAATGTATAAAGGTAATAGTTATAAGGTACTTAGCTCTAAATTACTATATACTAAGACTAGTAGCACTCCTCCCTACTAGATAAGTTATAGATAGCCTTAATAGTTCTAATAGTAAAGCTCTAAATAATTTATTAGAAAAGGGAAGTTAGATAACTTCTTACCTTTACTAAGGTATATTAGTAAAGGTAGTTAGGTAAGAGAATAGGTATCTCTTTAGGGGTTTAAAGGGTTTTTAGTATACCTTTCTTTCTAAAGCTCTTTAGTATATTAGTAGTTACTTACTTTACCTATAGTTATAATAAGTATTATATAGAGATCTTAGGCTATACTTTTTATTTATAATACTATTCTACTATAAGCTAGATTATTTAGTCCTCCTCTCCTATATACCCCCTATTTATAAAGGGTCTAGGAATTAATAGAAAGGAGAAGTCCCTATAAAAGGTAGTTAGTAAAGGTAGAGAAGGGTTACTTACTTAACTAGTACAATTACTACTAGAAGGCTAAGTAAATACCTTTATATAAGTATTAGAGTAATATAGCTAGTAAAACTTAGAGAAAGGAAGGAGGGGGTTAAAGATAGCCTATCTTACTATATTAGGGATTAACTCTTATAAGCTTAAATAACTTTAGTAACTAGGTAGATTAGTAGCTAAATTATAATATAGCTAGTTAGATAGGGATTTAGAGTAATAGAAGAGCTAGTAAGATATAGAAGAATCCCTATTAATAGAAACTAACCTTATACTATAGTGTAAGTTAGTAGTACCTATAGGTACCTCTTATAACTATACTACCTACTAGCTATTGCTCTTAATAGAGGCTAATTAACTTAGCTTATATAATATTAAAGAGTATAATATAAAGGCTAAATACTCTTTAAAGTTATTATTAAAACTAATATAAGGTATAATACTAAAAGAAGGTATTAAGAAGAAAGGAAAATAAAGGTTAGAGGAAGTAAGGAAGAACTAAACTTATAAAAGAAGTAGTTAGTTAGTTAGTTAATTAGAAGTTAGAAGGATAAATTAAGCCTAAAGGTAGAAGGTTTTAAAGCTAACTAGGTAGACTATATACCCTAATTTTAAATAAGTTATAGCTACTAGCCTATATATAATTTACTAGATCTTCTATAACTTAGGCCTAGGGATATACCTTCTAGGAGGGGGTATAATTATAATAACCCTACTAGTAGGTTCCCTTAGGGCTATAAAAGGGAACCTAAAGCTCTAATATAGAAGGAGCGAAGAGGGGTAAGAATTAGTCTTACTATAAACCACTACTAATAATAAAAGTCTTTCCTCTAACTATTATAGGTCTATTATACCTAGCGAATATACCTATAATATAAACCTACCTTTTTAAAAGCTATTACTTTATTATAAGATACTTAAGGTTCTTATAATTTAAAAGAATAGTAAACTAATCTACTCTCTTAAGTTTAACTTTCTATTATTAGAGATAATCTATAATAGCTAGTATTTCCTTATTTATAATTAGATAGTTTTACTTAAAAGCTATTAGTTTATAAAAGTAGAATACTACTAGCTTTTAAATCTTATCTATCTTATAAAATAATATACCTTTTAACCTCTACTTACTATAATCTACTTTAATAAAAGTCTTTTTACTTAAATCCTACTATATTAGAACTAAAGCTTCTAAAAAAGCCTTTTTTAACTTATTAAAGGCTTTATAATACTCCTACTTTTATATAAATATAGTACTCTTTCTATTTAGTATTATTAAAGGAGTAGCTTTTATAAAGTAGTTTTTAATAAATATATAATAGAAATTAATAAATCTTAGAAAGCTATATACTCCTTTTATAAACTATAATACCTTTTATTTAATAATTACTCTTATCTTCTCTAAATCTACTATAACCTCTATACTTATTATAATAATAAACTTTAGATATTTAACCTTTTTTTATATAAATTTACTTTTATTTAAGTTTAAGTATAGTTTATATTTAGCTATTTAGTTAAGTACCTTTTTTACCTTTTCTATATAATATTTATAGAATTTATTAATATAGATTAGAATATTATCTATATATACTAAATAATACTTATCTAATAAGTTTTATAAGATATAATTAATATATTATTAGAATATAATAGGTACTCTATATAGTTTAAAAGGTATAATAAGCTATATAAAAAGCCTATATCTTATTCTAAAAGCTATTTTTTACTTATATCCCTTAGTAATTTTTATTTTATAAAAGGCTTAAACTATATTAACCTTAGTAAATTACTTAGCTTTTATTAAGTTTCTTAAAGTTTTTAAAATTAGTAATAAAAGATAATAGTTATTCTTTATAACTATATTTAATATATAGTAATTATAGTAGAATTATAGTCTTTTACCTAGTTTTCTTATAAAAATTACTAATAAACTTACTTTACTACTACTAGTTTAAATAAATCCTTTATCTAATAAATCTTTTAATATTTTCTTTAAAACTAGTAGTTTCTCTTAAAGTATTCTATAAAGTAGGCTAAAGGATATAAAAACCTCTTACTTTTAATTATTTATTTTAAAATTAATCTTATAATTTATACTAAACTTATATAAATTTAACTTATCTATCTCCTTTTTTATAAAAAGTAGTAATAAGTTATAAAATTCTAATAAAATCTTAGCTTTTAATTTTACTTTAATTTTAGGTTTTTTAATATATAAAGCTTTATTAATATTCTTTATTAATACTATAAATATTATTAATTCTATAATAGATCTTCTATAGTTTTACTTAATTCTTCTAAAATATAAGATAAAGGTTAATCTTAATATTAAAGATACCTTTTTTAGTTCTTTAATCTAATTAGTTTTACCCTAAGTACTAATATATAGTACTTAAATTTCTATCCTTTTATATTATATTTTCTAAAAGTATAATATAGAATATACTTAGTTAATAACTAACTATAGTTTTCTTAATACTACCTAAAAGTTTAATTTAAGAATAATATAAGTATAAACTAACTCCTTATAACCCTTAATTTTCTAATAGAACCTTATAATTCCTATAGCTAATATATTAACTAAGTTTAAAGTAGCTCTTTTAATAAACTTTAATTAAATTAGCTAAATATATATATCTATTCTTTTAACTACCTACTTATTTATTATAATATAATATTTATATCCTTTATTTATTAAGGTAGTTTTCTAGTCTATAATATTAATAATAATAGAAATATATATAGATTTTAGTTTAACTATTTAAGATATAGTTATTAAGTAAGTACTTTATTTTAACTCTAATACTTATTTTTATATTAAAGCTATTCTTTTCTAAATTAAATATCTTAAAAGCCTTTTTCTATTTATTAAAAAGTTTTAGTTTAGTAAATAAAGTTTTATTAACCTATATAGCTAAAGTCTACCCTATTTAATATAATTTTAAAGAAAGTATATATAGATATTCTTTTTAAAAATATCTAGATACTCTATAATATATATATAACTCTTTTTAAAAGTAATTCTCTTACTTCTTTTTAAAAACCTACTTAACTCTTTAATATTTTTTACCCTTTTAAAGTTATTTCCTACCCTAATTATTATATAGACTACCTTTTTCTATATAATTTATTAATATTAAGATATTACCTTCTTAATTTAATATACCTTTTTAAGTAGAGTTTTTAGTTAAATACTTAGAATTTAAATAGATAAGAATAGAGACTATATTAGGTATTCCTTAAATATACCTTTTCCTATATTCTATAAAGTTTCTAAACTTATTAGTTTATTTAAATCTCTATACTATCTACTAAACTTCTTTAATATATTTATTAAAACTTATAAATAAAGATATAATAACTAGTTTATCTTTTAAAGTATCTAATATAGCTTTATAAAGCTATATTAAATATAAATTATTATTTTAGCTATAGGTTTTAGCTTTTATAAGTATACTTTTAAAATCTATAATAAATTCTTTAAAATACTACCTTTTTCTCTATTATAATTATATTAGGTTATTATAACTCTTTTCTTTATAAATAATAACTAAGAATATTTAATCTATATAGGTAATTAGTTTTTTTAAGTTAAAATTCTTATTAATACTTTTATTTTCTTAATATATATAGATTTTTACTTTTTAAAAGCTTTCTAAATACTTAAAAATTCTATACTATACTTTAGTATTTCCTTTAATATACCTTATAAAACTATTAACTTCTAGCTTTAAAACTAAAGTAGTATAGAATTTAATATATTTATTAGGTTTTTTATTCTATTTTAACTAAAAGAGAGCCTTTTATAAAAGCTTTAGTAGTACTTTAATAAATTAAATTTTAAGAATTACTCTTAGTTTATTAAAAATATAGAGGTTTTATATAAAAGTTAAGTATTTTTATAGTATTAATATAGTTATAAATAATAATATTAAGTTTACTAAAGCTATTAGTTAAAGAGCTTTTTAGTAAAGGGATTCTTTAAGTTTTTATATAATTTCTTAAAGTATATCTACTACTATCTTTAAAGCTATATATACTACTTATTAAACTATTTTATTAAAAACTCTTTATTTTTATAAGGAGGTATAGATTACTTTACTAAAACTATAGTTTTTAATTACTTTTTATAGAAAGTCTAGCTTAAAGAGAGAGAAGATAGATCCTTCTATACCTAAGTTAGTTAATCTCTACTCCTTTAATATAGTTTCTATTCTCTTTACTATTAAAATTAAAGATAAATATATAAAGACTTAACCTAATATAATAGTTATTAAATAGATTAATATACTATAGGGTTATAGCTAATTTAGGTTAGGTAAAGAAGAAATAAAAGAGAAAGGAAAGCTAGTTCTATAGGTATAGAACTCTTTTTAAAGTATTTAAGATTAGGTACCTAGCCTAATCCTTATATATAGGCTATACCTATTATAAAGGTTAGTATTTAATTTATTATAATTAGCTATAAATTAAGTAACTAAACTATAAAAAAACTAGTAATATTTATAACTTTTAAGAATTAGTTTAAATAACCTAATAGTAACTATAAAGCTTTATAATATTAATACCTTTATTAAGAAAACTAAAAGTAGTTTTAAAAACTATCTAATTATTCTAAAATTAAATAAGTTATAAAAAGGATTTTAAAAACTACTTACTATTTTAAGCTTAACTTACTTATTTTAAAAGATATAAATAATATTAAATATAGGTTTAAAGATTTTAAATAAAGTAAATTCTAGGAAAAGCTTTAGAAAAAAAGATAAATTAAATAAAAAAGAGTTAATAAAAAGAATACTATAGATTTAAATAAGTATTTATAAGGAATAATCTCGGTATTCTTTTAAAAAAAGCTCGCTATAAAGCTCCCGGGATTCTATACCTTAATATATAATATATCTCACTAGCTCTCTAATAATATACTAATCGATAACTATAAAGCTTCCTACTTAGTTAATACTTCTAACTTACTTATTCTTAAATCTTTCTAAGTAGCTTAATCTAATAAAGTTATAAAAACTAGAATAATCTATTTTCTAATCTTAGAAAAAAAACTTAAGTAATTAAAAAAGTATTCTAAAGACTAAATAAAATAAAAGTCGATTTAGAGCTTAAGAATATTATTATAATAGAAAGCTTTTATATAAATATTATCTTAGAAGCTCGTCTTTAAATAATAGGAATCTAATATTTAAAACTTAACTATACTTTAAAATATAAGCTAATTAAAAGAAGTATAGTACTTAAATAGTTATACTATTAATATAACCTAGTCTTTCTCGAATATAATCCTATTTCTATTTATTTAAATAACTTTTAATTAATTTAAATAAGTAAAGTAGCTTTAATTATAAGTAGTATAATACTATAACTACTTAAAAAATAATTAATATATCTATTATCTATAAAAGAAGATTTAAAGTAGCTTTAGTATTTAAAATTTAAATACTTTAAACTAAATACTTTAAAGGTATTAATATAGGTAGTATATAAAGTAAGAATTTATAAAATAGTATATAAGAGGTATAAGTATTATATAATAATATATATAATCTATATTATATTAAAATAAGTATTTAAAAACTATATAACCCGCTCTTTTTAATAGATTAATTAGGATCTATCTATCTTTTTATATAGTCTTTAAAGCTTAAAATAGCTATTAGTAATTAAAGATAAATATTTTAGTATACTCTATAAAAAAGCACTAATAAATAAAAGTAAAGAAGAAATCTTTAATATAAACTATTACTAAGTTAGCTACTCTACTAAGCTAACTACTTTTTAGTTTAAATAGTATAATAACTTAAATTATAATACTATAATAAAAAGATTAATTAAATTTAATTAAAATTAAAACTTATAGATAATTCTATATCTTTCTTATAAGTTTATATATTATACCTAGTTTTATTATAATTACTATAGTACTATTTATTTAGTTTATTATAAACTAACCTTTTAATACTACTACTTATCTTACTAACTAACTACTTCCTCTTTTCCTTCTTATTAATTAACTAACCTTTTATATATTAAGTACTCCTTTATTCTATAAATATATTCTTTTAACTAACTAATATTTTAAAAATACTATATTTACTTTTTAAAAAATCTTATTCTTTTATATTAATAGAGTTACTATATAAGCTAATAGCTAAGTACTTTTTAAAAACTAGTTAACACTAAATAAAATTAGTATTAAAAAGCTTTTCTAGTAATAAATAATTTAATCTTTAATTAAAGTTAATTAAGAAACTACTTATATTAAATTATATAATATCTAAGAAACCTAAAATATAAGTAATATTAGAAAGCTTAATAATACTATTAGTATTTAAATCTTAATATTTAGTTTAGAAAGTATAGCTTTATAGTTAAAAAGTATTAAACCTATTCTTTAAAAACCTTCTTTAATAGTTTCTAGCTTAAAAATTCTATTATATATAGTATAGAAGGTAAGAAAGAACTCTATTTTATTAATATATATAATTTAAATCTTACTAAACTAGTAGATTTCTATACTATATACTTACTTTAATAAACTAAAATACCTAATATTAAGTAGTTAAAGTAGATAAGATAAATAAAAAGGTATATAAAGAGTAATAATATTCTTAGATTTATAATATTATTTAAAATCTATAGAATAGTAGCTCTTATACTTATTAAGAATTAATAGCTAGTAAATATTCTTTCTATATATATAATATAAAGTATTTTTTAAAATACTTAATCTATTTTATAATAATTTAATTAGTTATTTATTTATTTAAGCTTATATTAATTACTTAATTAGGTAGAAAGCTACTATTAGTATATTAATTTATAAAGTATATCTTAGCTTTAATAATTAGGAATAGTAGATTATACTATCTATTTTTACTAATAAGTTTAATATTTATTACCTATTACTAGTTTCTAAGCTATATTAATACTATTTATCTTTATTAATTTAAATATATAACTACTATTCTAAAGGAATAAGTATTTATTATAAAGCCTATTTTATTAAAGTTATAGGTATTTATTAGGGCTATAGGCTAAACACACGCAGGACCTAGCTAGTAGGTCTGTGTAATCTACTTAGCTAATTAGCCTAAATAGCTACTATACCTCCTATAACGCTAGATCGTAGCTTTACTACTCCTTCCTTAGAAATCCTTAGGTAATTATAGCTTTAAATTAACGATTCTTCAACGACTATTTAAGCCCCTTTTTACTATTAGGTTTTAAGGACCGTCTTAGTATTATAGTTAAGGATCTTATATTTATTATATATATTAAATATAAAGTTAAACTATATATTTATTATATTTAGATCTTTATATAAGGCTCTCCTATAGTTATATATATAATTAATATATATCTTAAAATATAGTTCTAATATAATAAGTTTTACTACCTAGTTTATCTTAATACTACTATTACTATAGTTATAGAGTAGGGAATTTATTATATCCTTAATATTCTTAAAAATAAGTAAATATCCTTATAAATCCTAGTTAAATATATATTAAATAAGTATCTCCTATTCTACTTTTATTAATCTTTTATAGTTAAGGTAGGTATTTTACTATATAATTTAGCTAGCTATTCTATTTTAAATAGTAGAATAAAGGATATAGTATTTCTTTATAGTATATTAAATATTTAGTTTTAAGTTAGATTTAATAGTTTAAATAATAAACTAGATATTACTTTCTTTTATTTTACTTATTATTAGATATAATATAAAAAGATATATTAAAAAGATAAATAAGAGTAGCTAGTAGAAAAGTAGTTAGCTTAGTAGGGTAGCTAACTTAATAGTAGTTTATATTATTTAAAAATACTATAAAATAAACTTTTAAATAAATAGCTTATATATATAATATATATAATATATATAATATATATAATATATATAATATATATAATATATATAATATATATAATATATATAATATATATAATATATAT
>JUJX01000541.1:0-10884 GCA_000800745.1 Diaporthe longicolla
TTTATAAAGTATTTATTATTAAAAGTTATAATATAATATTTAATATTAATAATAAATTAATTAAATTTTAATTTATAGTTATTAAACTATACTTTTAAAATAAAAAAGCTAATACTATATAACTTTTATTTATATAAATAAGTAAAAATAATAATAAAAGTTTATTTATAACTATAACTACTTTTAATATAATTATTATAATATAGAAATATTAAAGAAAACTATTTAAATTAAAGAATAAACTAAAAACTATAATATATATAATACTATTAATATTAACTATATATTTTATAATAAATAAAGAGTAAGAGAACTTTACTCTTATATTAAAACTTTAATAAAATAATATAATAAATACTTTTAATAATTTATTTAAAAAGTTTAATACTATTAAAATTATAAATTTTAATAATAATAGTATCTTTATCTTTAAATTATTAAATAAAAAGTAATATAGTAGAATTTATATTTTTAATACTTATATAATTTAAAAAATTAAAAGTAAAATACTTATATTATTTAAAAAGTTATAAATAATCTTATAAAGCTATAATAATAAAAAGAAGAAGAAGATTCTAATTTAATTACTAACTATATAAAAAGTAAATATATAATTATTACTAATACTTATAATAATATATATCTTATATTATAATATATTTTTAAAATTATAAAATATTATTTAAACTTACTTATAATTATAATTAAAACTAATATATATAATTTTAGTAAACCTATTAAAAGAGATTAAGTATAAATACTTTTTTAAGATAATTATATATATTATTAAATATAATAAGTAAAGCTTTTTAAGTTTTATAAACTAAAAGATTAAAGGGTTTATATTTAAGATATATAATAAGGTAGTAGTTAAGTAATATTCTAAATAGTATAATAATTACTAGCTAGTAAGAGCTATTTAAAAAAAAATACTTAGATTAACTACTAAAGAGCTATCCTATCTTAATACTATCTAATAGTAATAAGTATATTTATATAATCTAATTCTTTAACCTAGCTTACTAAAAGTACTAGTTACTTTTAATAATTTTAAATATAAAAGTATTAGGAGTACTTATTACTCCTATTACTCTATAGTAATAGATTACTAGGATTAATTATTACTCTAATTAATCCTTCTTTTACTTAAGTAATAGTTATATAACTAAAGCTTAATTTCCTTATACTATTTAGCTAGCTAGTATATTAGCCTTTAATAAAGTTCTATTCTAGATAAAACTAATTATTATTCCTATTTCTATTAGAATTATAATATTATCCCCCTCCTTATCTATTTCTTTATCTCTAAAGATTCTTATTATAAGTTCCTTTCTTTATATTCCTTCCTATCTTTTTATCTATTACCTTATTTTATTATATTATTTTAAATATTAGGTAATTATATTTTTAAGATATTTAAAAAGAGTAATAAATATCTAGCCTTTACTAATTTAATTAACTAGTATAATATATTAGCTAAAACTATATTTTATTTTTATTATTTTAAAGAAAATTATATATATTACTTTACTTTAAAATCTTTTTACTATTCTAAATATATATATAGTAAAAAGTCTTATAATAATAACTTTATTATTTTATTATATAAAGGTTTATTTTCCTTATTACTTTATTTTTCTTTCTAACTATTCTTAATAAAGTATTTATTAAGTAAGTAATAATATTTTAAGAAGAAGGAGATTAATATTAAGAAGAAGTTATTTATATTATAGATTAAGCTATAAACTATTATAAGTTAGTTAGCTAAGCTATAAAGATAGAAATATTAAGTTAAAAAGTATTCTTTTAAGTTATTCTATTATAATATTTAGTTATTAGATAAAGAGGATACTAAGTATTTTTATTAGAAGGAAGAGGAGTGGGTTACTATTAATATATAGTTTTTAAGTACTATAGGGATTTTTAATTAGTATTCCCTAAGCCTAGATCTAGAGAGTTTAGGTATTTCTTTAGACTTTCTAGCTAAGCTTAATAGTTTTATAAAGCTTACTAATAGTTTATTAGGTTCTTAAAAGGTTCCTATATATTATCTTTATTATTATAATCTTTCTACTTAACTAGATATTTAATATTAATATTATATATTCTAGAATTTAAAATTCTTTTAACTTTCTATTCTTTTTTATTATTATTAAGTTTAATTTATATTTTAAATTATATACTAACTAGTACTAATTTTAAAAGTAATATATAAAAGATTAAGTAGATTTATATCTTTATTAATAATAAAAGTTTAAATTAGTATTTAAAAGTTTTTCTAAAATTTAAAATAATTTAATCTTTTTATAATTTAATTTATTACTAAGTTATTTAATTTTAATATTTTTATAAAATAGATAGACTTTATCTCCCTTCTTTAAAGTTAGTCCTTTTAATCTTTTCTTATTAATATAGGTTATTATTTATTTTTATATAAAGAGTAGTTCTTATTAAAGCTCTTTTTATAAGTTTTAAATCTTAGTTACTTATTCTATTACTAATTATACTTTTTAACTAGGGATTAGTTCTCTATAAGTCTCTAGTTTATAATTATAGTTAGTATAAAAGAGTAATACCTTTATTATTCTTATATTTATACTATTATAGGTAAATTATACTATAGATAGTAATTATATTTAATTATTTTATTTATAGTTAATATAACTATAAAGATATTATTTTAAAATTTAATTTAGTTTTTTAATTTATCTATTTATTTATAAATAAAAGGTTATTAAAAGTTTTAATTTTAAATTAAGTTATTTTATAAATAATTACTAAAAGTTTAAAATAAATATTATTCTTTTATTTAAAATAATTTCTTATAGTATTTTATAATTACTAATAATTATCTATAGAAAGGTATATATAAGTTTATTTATATTACTTACTTCCTTATAAAGAATAAAGTATATATACTTTATAAATCTATCTATAATAACTAAGATACTATTATATCTTACTCTTATTATAGGTTCTTTTAAGTTTAATAGTTTAATAATAAAGTTAAGGTTAATTAATTATTATAGTCTATTAAATATTAGTAAAGGCTATAGTAGGCTATAAGGATTATACTTAATAGTTTTACTTTTATAGTATATATTATAATTCTAAATACTTATTTAAACTTCTTCTTTAACTTTAAGAAAATAGTAGTATTATCTAATTTATTTTATAGTTACTATAATTCCTTAATATTTATAAACTAAAGCTTTATAGATCCTTTATATAAGTTTCTCTTATAATTCCTTAAATATAAAAAGCTATTTTCTTTAATAGTATATACTTTTATCTTTTATTAGTTATTCTTTAAGCTTATTAAATAGCTTTTAATAAGCTATCTTAAGTTTAGTCTTCTATTTTAAATTAACTTTAATATAAAATACTACTATTAGTTATTAATACTTTTAGAGTAGTAGGTTTTCTTTAAAAGTAGTTTAAAAGATACTTTATATCTTTAAAGGTATATCTTATAAGTAGTTTAATTATTTATTAAGAGTATCTACTCTACTATTTTCTAATCTTTATCTATAAGTAATTTAAATATTAAATTATAATAGAAACTCTACCTATTTAATCTAGTATTTATTAAGTTCCTTAATAGTAGTAAAGCTAGCTAGGTTCTTATAGTTAGTAAATACTTATATTTAATATTTTATATTAATAAAGTAGTATTACTATTCTTTAAATACTTTAATAATTACTATTAGTTCCTTATTAAATATATTATAATTAATTTCTAATCTACTAAACTTTTTTAAAAAAAAGATAATAAAGTATAATTTTCTTTAAATATTATATTATTCTAATTATTCTTTTATTATATAATTAAAAATATCTATTTTAAATTTATATTCTTTATTTAGGTTTATTTTAACTAAGATTAGTTCTAAAATAACTTTTTATCTAAGTTTTTTAAAAGCTTTCTATACTTTATTATTCTATTAAAAGTAAATAGTATTCTTAGTAAAGTTAGTTAAAGGAATTATAATTTTTAAATAGTTCTTAATAAACTATTAATAGAAATTAATAAATCTAAAAAATCCTCTAACTTCCTTAATATTAGTTAATATTAGCTATTCTTTAATAATAGTAATTTTTAAATTTCTATATTTTAATTTCTTTAAGTTAAATTATATATCTAAAGTAGGTAACCTTTTTAGTATAGAATATACTTTTCTTTAGTTTAATTAAAAGTTTTATATTCTAGAGTTTTTATAGAACTTTATATATATATTCTTTATAATTATTAAGTATCTTTAAGTAAATAAAGATATTATCTAAGTATATAATAATAAAAATATTTAAATATTCTTTAAAAATATAATTAATTATAGTTTAGAATATTATTAATATATTAATTAGCTTAAATAGTATAATTATATATTTAAAATATCTATAGTATATTTAAAATACTATTTTCTATTCTTTACCCTTTTTTATTCTAATTAAATTATAGGCTCCTTTAAAGTCTAAAGCTATAAACTATTAAGCTCCTTATAATTAGTCTTTAAGTTCTTATATTAAGGATAATAAATAGTAGTTTTTAATAGTAATATTATTTAGTTATTAATAATCTATATAAAGTTATAGTTTCTTATTTTTCTTAAATATAAAAAGGATAGAGTATTTAGTTAATAATATTAATAGTTAAATATAACCTTTTACTAGGCTTTTATTAAAGTACTTTTTAAATACCTTTAGTTAAATTTTATTAAATCTATAAATTTTTATAAATTTTAGTACTATTCCTTCTTTAAAGAGTATTCTATAATTTTAATTATTATATTTAAGTAGTTTAATATTAAGTATAGCTATAAATAGCTTAATATACTTATAATATTCCTAAGATATAAACTTTTAAAGATCCTTCTCTACTACCTTAGCTTTCTATAAGTAAGCTATAAATTTTTAAAGGATTAGCTTAATTTATTTAATAAAGTTAATCCTATATACCTTTATTACTTATTATAAGGTTTTTACTAGTAAGATAATCTAAATTATAGGTATTAACTTTTATATTTATTATACCTATCTAAGTTCTTTTTAAATCTCTTTAATTTATTTCTATATAGCTAGTATAAGTTATTATTTTTAATTATTAGTTTAAGATAAACTATTATTATCTAAATATATTTTAGTATATAAAAGGTCTATAGTATTAGCTTATTATAGAGTACCCTTCTATTACTTTATTAACTTATATATAAGTTCTATTAAAACCTATTTAAAGGCTAAGTCCTTCTCTCCTCTTTAAAAGATAGTTACTAAGTTTATTTAAGTATATACTTTTTAAGTATTATTCTTAGGGACTAAGCTCTATTTATTCTTATAATATATAATTATTCCTTCTATTAAGCTAATAAAGTTAGCTTAATAGATTTAGCTAATAGTTTAATTTATCTAAAAGTTATTCTTTCTTAACTAGAGGATTCTTAAGATTAACTAATATTCTACTATTTTAGTAATATTTAAAGTAAGTTATTTAATATAGTTAAATATCTATACTTAAAGATAATTAGTCTTTATATTAATAATACTTTATCTATAAATAACTTTTATTCTATTAACTATATTAAGTTTATAAAGTTCTACCTTCTTATATTAAAGGATTTAGTATTTATTAACTATTTATAGAGAAATAAAGTTTCCTTAAGTATTACTATTTATAAGTACTTTATATTTATAGATTCTAATTTCTATTTTTACTTTTAAATATTAGTAATCCTTTCTATTTATTATATATAAATACCTTATATTAATAATTCCTACTACTTAAAGTTTTATAAATAGTATTACTTATTTTTTAAATATTTATTTAAAAGATAGTAAATTTATCTAATATTATCTTTAATAATATCTTAGGATTACTATAAGCTCTTTATAAGCTTATTAATACTTTTTTATTATATTATAGGTTATATTAGGCTAAGGATTTATCTTTACTATTATAGTTAGTATTATTCTTTAAGTTTATTATTTATATAAACTTAATATAATTTATTAATATAAATCCTTTATTCCTTAGGTTATTAAAGATATTTTAAAAGTATTCTTAAGTTAAAGTAGAACTTTATATATTCTACTATCTTATATTATTATTCTAAAATCTATCCTTTAAAGTTATCCTTTTTATAAGTAGTTTTAATATCTTATCTTTACTATTATTAAAGAAACTAGTTATAAGATACTTTCTTTTAAATATAAACCTTATATTTATTATAGATATATAAAGCTTAAGAGATACTTATATATAATAAGTATACTAGGTAAGACTTTCTTATATCTCCTAGTATTTTTACCTCTTTCTTTAAGTACTATATAGTTAGTATAAGGGTTCTTTCTACTATAGTTACTATAGTAATATTAGTTTATAAAGCTAATAGAGAGGTATAGTTTAGGTAAGCTTATAGTTCCTCTTACTAAGCTTAAGGTATAAGTATATTCTTTAGGTTATTTCCTATTAGCTTAGATTTTAATAATAAGAGTACTTCTTACTCTCCTACTATTAATATATATAACTTCTATAGCTTTTAAAGAAACTAATAAGCTTTTTCTTTATTTAATAAATATATAAGGTAATAGTTATTAAAATAGTTTATTTAGCTAATCTATATATATAGCTTTCTAATAATACTATAAGTTATACTTATTAGTATAAGCTACTAATCCTACTTATTATCTTTATATATTTTATAACTCTCTTTCTTATACTAGGTAAAGTATAGTTTATTATAACTAGGTCCTTCTAAAGCTTTAATATAAGCTTATACTATATAGTTTTACCCTATTTTAAATAAAACTTATCTATTTATTAAATATCTACCTAGATCCTATTTATAACTTATTTATTAATTATTAGAATCTTATTTTAGATAGACTTAATATTAGTTATATATTACTATATTATAAATATAGTAAAGGGTTTTAATTTCTTACTATTTTTTAAATTAAATAGAACCTTTTTATTATATAGTAATATTAGTTTATTTAGAGCTATTAAATATAGGCTTTTAATCCTTTTCTTTTTTACTTTAATATTTTTAAATATAATACCTTTTCTTACTATAGTTAAAATATTTAATATTTTTTTTATCTTTCTTATTTTATTATTAAGTAGTATTAAACTTTATAAATTCTAACTATTATCCCTATTAAGTTAATTAGTTATAGTTATACTTTTAACTAGTATTAGATTTATTTTACTAATTATTATATTAGAACTATTTAAGGGTATTTCTATATTTCTCCTAATATCTTTTAAAGAGTTTATTATTAAGTTTAATAGCTAGTTTAATATACTATAAGAAGTTATTAGGTCTATTATATATAGCTAATTTATCCTTTACTTCTTTCTTTAGTCCTCTATAGAATATAAAGATCTTAGTATTATTTATAGAGTTAATATATATATAGATTCTTTAGAATTTTACTATATAGGCTAAGGTTAAGTCTTTTTATTTTAAATATAAGAGTTCTTTTTTAGTCTATTATTCTTTATTTAGATTTTAAAATAAAGTCCTTAAAGCTTTTTTATAGTTTTTATACTTACTAAAAATCTTTTAAATTTTATTCTTATATTTCTTAAATACCTTTAAAGTAATAAAGTTTATAAAGTAAGGTTTAAACTATACTAAAGCTCTTCCTTTAAAGAATAAAGCTATATATATAACTTATTTTTTATTTAGTTAAATATCTATATAGTTAAACTATTAATAAGCTTATACTTATATTAAATATACTTAAAGCTAACCTAGAGTTCTATTATATAAAGTTAGGTTATTTAGCTTAATATTTTCCTTAGTTATAATTAAAGTATTAATAATAGCTATAATAGCTTTAAAAGTAATAATTTCTTACTTAAGTTATTCTATTTCTTTATTTTATTATACTTATTTATTAATTATAATATAAAGTTATTAGACTTTAGTAATTAGCTTTTAAAGCTATTTAAAAGTTAATCTTTAAATATTATTATTTTAGTTACTACTTAAAGTATTTCTTCTATTATTATTACTTATAGTAGTATCTATTTTCTATATAAAGTTATATTAAAAAGGGCTATTATTAAGTTTAAATATTATATAAGTTATAAAAGGATCTATATATAATACTATTTAAAATCTATATAGTAATATATAAATAAAAATAGTTAAAATATAATAATTAAAGCTTTTTAAATCCTATAAACTAAGAGATTAAAGGGTTTATATTTAAAATATATAATAAAATAGTAGTTAAATAATATTTTAAATAGTATAATAATTACTAACTAGTAAGAGTTATTTAAAAAGAATACTTAGATTAACTACTAAAGAGCTATCCTATTCTAATACTATCTAATAGTAATAAATATATTTATATAGTCTAGTTTTTTAACCTAGCTTACTAAAAGTACTAGTTACTTTTAGTAATTCTAGGTATAAGAGTATTAAGAGTACTTATTACTCCTATTACTCTATAATAATAGATTATTAAAATTAATTATTATTCTAATTAATCCTTCTTTTATCTAAGTAATAGTTATATAACTAAAGCTTAGTTTCTTTATACTATTTAGCTAGCTAGTATACTAGCCTTTAATAAAGTTCTATTTTAAATAGAACTAACTATTATTCCTATTTCTATTAAAGTTATAATATTAAGCTACTATATAGTATTATAAAATTTAATATATATTAGTTTATTATATATTAACTATATTATATTAATAAATTTAAAATAAAAATCTTAATATTTAATTTATATTTTTTAATTATAAATATATATTATAAAAAAGATAATTTTAAAATAACTATAATATAAGTTAATAATACTTTTAACTTAAATATATTTAAGTTTTCTTAGCTTTTTAAATAAAAGATTTAAAAGAAGAAACTTTACTATAAATTATAGAAGAAGTTAATTAAAGATAAATTCTTTAACTATAATAATATTTTAATTTTAAAAAAGAAAAATATAATTTATATATAATAGAAAGAATAAGAAGTAAAGATTATAATAATTAATATTAAAACCTTTAATAAAATATAGAAATATATAAAATAAAAGATATAAAGTATATATTTAACTTTAATTTATTAATTAAAAGCTATATTTAACTTTTTTATAATAATATAACTATAGTAACTATTTAAAGAAAACTATAATAAACTAAATAAATATTTATATTAGTAGGTTAATAATATTAATTATAGGATTTACTTTATATTATTAAATTTTATTAAAGTAAAACTTATAATTTTTATAAATAAATTATTTATTAATAAAATAAACCTTAGCTTTTAAATTAACTTTATAATTATTTTATTAAATAAAGAGTATAATAATAATAATACTTATTAAAATATAATAGAAAATATTATTTATTAGTCTTTTATAAAGTATAAAAGAATTATATAAAGTATATTAACTTTAAAGATTTATAATATAATAAATAAATTTAATATAAATATTATATTATTAATAATACTATAAAAGGTTATAAATTAACTAAAACTTAAATAAATCTTATTTATAATATATATAGACTTTTTATCTTTATATAAATATTTTATTAAATTAGGTATAATAAAGAAGAAATACTTTATAATTAATATAATAATACTTTATTAATTATATAAATAAAGAAAGATTAATAAGATTTATTAGATTAATAAAAAAAATAACTTAGTTAATATAATAATAAAAGTAATATTAAATAAGATTTTTAAAAGGTTTATTTTTAAAAATAAGTTATAACTTTAAATATAAAGTTATATTAATTATAAAAAGTTAATTTCTATAAAGTATTAAATATAAATATTATTTAAAGAATTACTTTTAATAAAGTAGTTACTTTAATAATACTAGGATAAATAAATCTTTAAGTTAATAAAGTTACTTTATTTAATTTATATTTATAAAATAATATATATTACTAATAAAAGTAAAAAGTTAAATTAATATAATAACCTTTAAATATTATATTTAACCTTAAACCTCCTTAAACTTAAATTTATATTATTAGTTCTAAAGTAAATACTAATACTTAAAGAGTATTTTATTAAAAAACCTTTACTTTTAAATAGTTTTACTTATAATAAAAACTATAACTACTTTTATAAACTTATAAAAAGTAACTAAAAAAGAGAAGTACTATACTATTATATAAATAACTTTAATACTTTTATATTATTATATAATATCTATTATAAGAAAGATATATAATAAATTACTTAAATTAAATAGTTTTAAAGTAATTTTATATTAATAGTTAAGTTTTTTTTTAATTATAATTAGTTTAATTTAATTTAATTTAATCTAAAGCTTTAAAAAAAGGATTATTACTTACTTATAATAATATTATTATAAAATATAAGTTTTATATTTTTTATAAACTTTATATAAAAGAAATATAAATTAGTAAGAGGTTAAATAAATTAATAAAAAGTTAATTAAGTATAGAATATACTATTTAATATTTAATAAAATTTACTTTAAATAGAAAGAATTAGCTTATATATAAACTATATTAATAAGTATTAATAATAATTCTTACTCGAATATATACCTTTATTTTATAATATTATAATTAATTAAGTTAGTATAATATATTAAATTAAAAAATAGTAAAGATTTAAGTTTAACTTAACTTTAAAACTTTAAAATAAATTTTAAAAGATAAAAATAAAGGATTTTAAAGCTTACCTAATAATAAATTAAAAGACTATTAATATAAGAATAAAGGTAAATAAAAGGGATTAAGTTATATAATTATATAACTATATATAATATATATAATAAAGTTATAACTTATAGTTATAAGTAAATAACTAATTAAATAAATAATAATAATAAACTAAACTAATATAACTTATTTACCTTATATTATTTATATATATA
>JUJX01000542.1:0-10579 GCA_000800745.1 Diaporthe longicolla
ATTATATATAAATAATTTAAAAATTATTTAAAAATATTTAAATAAAATAAAATAGAAAATATATAATAAAATAATAAAAAAATATAATAACTTTATATTATTTTATATTTATACTTTTTTTTAAAAATAAAATAAAAAAAAAATTTAAAATATTTATATAAAAGTAATATAAGTAAAAATATTAAGAATTTAAAAAGTATATATATAGGTTTTAAGTTAAAGAAAGGTTTAATAGCTAAATAGATAGTATATAAATAAATAGTTAAAAAGAAAATATAATATAACTAAAGTTTAATAGTAGTTAGATATAATAAGTTTATAAGTACGTGGCCTTAGCCTTGTGACGCATAGATAAGGCTAAGGAGAACGGCTCCCGACGGCGCCGTTAAGGCGAAGCAGTCATACAGCGAGGCGAGAATAGTCTTAAGATAGTCCCTATATAAGCTCACAGGCCATAGTTAACAACCCTAACCTCAAAACCCCCGTTCTATTAGCTAGAAGTCGTCCCTAAGAACAGTCTCTGGAACCTCGAGTCCCTTGTAGTCCCATCGGTCCAATCAACACACCTGAATCCCGCCCTTTCAAAAGCATCCCGCCACACCTCTGGGCCCGCCGTCGCGTGCGTCCGCCCGTCGCTAAACCGCCACCAGCCCGCGAAGAACCCAAAGATAAAATCCGCCCAGCAGACATGCTCCTGCACCTCGAGGACCAGGGCAACCCCGCCCGGGCGCAGGAACCGCCGCAGATTGCCCAAGGCCTGCACCATGTCTGACGTCGCGTGCACCGCATTGACGGCCACGACCATGTCCTGCGTCGCGGCCAGATCCGCCGGCGGCACGGCCTCCATGTCATACGCCCGGAACCGCATGAACGGGAACTCGCCCTGGAAACGCCTTGTCGCCTGTGATACCAGACCCGGGGCCAGGTCTGTGAACGTGTACGTGATGCCGTTGCCTGTGCCGTGAGCCTCTTCAGAGAACCTCTTGAGCATCGGTGCCAGCCACCGCGCCGTGCCGCCGGTGCCGGCCCCGACCTCCAAGATGCTGAGACGGGGCGCGGCAGCTGACATGGACGCCCCGCCGAGTACACGCGACAGGAATTCCCTGAGGAGCGCGTGGAACGCCAGGCTTGTCTTGTCGACGCCGTACACGTCCTCGAGGAGCTGCCTGCCCTCGGCGGTCCCGAACACGACGCGCACGCCGTCAGTCTTTCCCGTCCAGATATCCGCGAGGTTTTGACCCGTGTGCCGCACGAGACGGCTGACGCTCGAAAAGGCCGGGTACTTGTCAACCAGCTCCCTCAAGATTAGGTCTGGCCCTTGGCCCGGCAGGGGCAGCCCCGTCCTCACCAGCCCGTCGTTGACTCCCTGTGCTCGCAACAGCCCTTTGCGGATGAGCAGGCCGTAGCAGTAGTCCAGCTGGCGCTGCGCCCCAGCGGCGGCCGTGATGCGTCCGATCACTTCGCCCTCTTCCGCGGACCCGAGGTCACAGTGCAGCTGCGAGAGCGCCTGTGTGATCAGGGCCACGCACAGCTTCTCATGGGCCGGGTGTGCGTTCGCGAAGTAATCCGAGAACTGGTTCCGGGCGACAATCTCATCCGTGAGCCTCTTGGTGGCCTCAATGGCCTCGGTCGTTTCTGAGTCGTTGAATGGAGGCCCTGTGACCGCCTCCCGCCCGCCGCTCAGGTCTTGGGGAGCTCCTGGGTTCGCCCCGTAATGCTCGATGTTGCTCAAGACTGGGCTCGAGAGGTCCGCCGTTTTCAAATTGCCCGCGGTAGAAGGGGAGCTGAGTGAGTTGTACACCAGCTTTCCACCGCTCACCCTGCCCTGCTTCAGATATTCAATCCCGTACAAGATGCCCTCAAACCCCTCGCACCCCAGATTCACAAAAAGAGGCGGAGGTTTGAACCTTTCCTGCTGAAGCAGCTTCTCGCTCATCTTCCAGAACCTCAGCCAGAACTCGTGGTCCTCCTCACGCCTCTCGATAACCGTCTCCTTACGGAACTCCTCCCCAAAGATAGTGTACCCTATCGTTGTACTACATTTAATCCTCGGGTTAACTTGCCTCAGGATAGCACTTGATAAGAAGAGGAGACTACTATAGTGTCCTCCACGGGGCGACATAGCCTGTGCGCAGATCTGTGCCGACCTGGTGGTCGCTATACAGTCCCACGCGTGTCTGAGAGGCGCACCACATGTGCTGAGGGCGGTCTTGATATCATCGAGGCAGGTGGGAGAGCTATAATCCACGCAGTAGTCGGCGCCCAGGGACGTGAGCAGGGCAAAATTCCTGGGGGAGCATGTCGCTATGACGGTGCAGCCGGACATCTTGGAGAACTGGATCCCCATCATGCCCGAGGTCGTGCTGCCGCCGTAGATGAGCAGGGGGGTCTTTCGGCTGCTGGCCGGGCATGTCGGCAGGGGCAGCCGGAGGTCTTGATACAGGCCTTGACACTGAGGATGAGTATTGTTAGTTGCCTGCTGCTTGTTGGCTAGTCGAAGGGGCGTGCCTGAAGAGTGTCCAGGACGACTGAACGTACCACAGGAATGAGACCCGAAGAAATTGCAGAGGCCTCTTCGTAGGTCAGGTGATTAGGCATTCTCATCTGGAACTCGGGCCGCACGACTGCGTACTCGGCAAAGGTGCCCTCATCCTTTCTAGCCACGTTCCTGTCGACCGGGAAATTTGGATCAGCTTTGGCTATTCGTGTGCCTCGCCCCTCGAGAGCGCCCAGGCAGGTGGGTGATAACACATACGCCGCATGGCAGAGCCCAAAAACCCGGTCTCCTACCTTGAAATCACACTTTGTGTTCGCCCCAACCTCAACGACATTTCCGGCATACTCGAATCCCAGGCGTACTCCCGCCGGGTCCCCCACGAATATAAAATCCACGTGCTTCCAGTCGGAGGGCTGAATAGCTACCGCGATAGGTTGCACCATTATGTGACCATATGAGACTATCGGCCTGTGCCTCTCCAGAATCACAGCTTGAGACCGGCACTTGATATGTATGGCCCTCATATTGAGTAAATTCCTACTGTGTCTGTAAGCAACAGTGTTTGGAAAATCGATAGATAGACGACGAAATGCTGTCATAACACAAGAGACTAAAGATTGAGCTTCACCGGTGAATTGACCATGCCCCAGCAAGAATCCCCGGGGGAGGCGGAAAGGCTCGTCTCGTTTCCGGCTCACCGGCTCTTGTCCGCACCCTACGGTCCGCACAAAGCTTAGCCAAAGCACTGAGCCTTATATAAGCTCTCATAATTATTGTTGGAGCTTACCAACATACTACCTCTGGTCTGCGACATGACATGTTGTGCCGAAGAAAAAGGCACATTGCAAATGTGTTCTGTCTCAGTCTGCATGAAGTTCTGAATCCTTAATTACTTGTTGGAGACGCCAAAATTAAAATCGACTTGGCATTTTAAGACAATGGAGACTTTGGGAATACAGAGTATGCATTGTAGGAGTGGTTCAATGTTGACACTAGCGAGAGCTTGAACACAGGCTGACAACATCACAATTTAGTACATGCTGAGCCTCCGTCGGAAATGGCATTGGAGGACGACCCCATCGCGATAGTGGGCATGGCCGTCCGCCTTCCCGGCGGCATCATGAACCCAGACGACTTTTGGGACCTCATGGTCAACAAGAAGAGCGGGCTCATTCCCATACCCAAAGAGAGGTGGAACATTGACGGCTCTTGGAGCGCCGAGCCCCGATGGGGTACCATCCAGAACCGCGACTGCTACATGCTCGACAGCAACACAGTCAAGCTCGACAGATTCGACACGTCCTTCTTCACCTGTGGGAAGAAGGAGTCGGATCGGATGGACCCCATGCAGCGGCAGCTGCTCGAGGTTGCGAGGGAGTGCCTCGACAGTGCCGGCGCCGGGTCGGGGACGCGAGGGGGCGACGTCGGCTGTTATGTTGGCACGTTCTCCTCGGACTGGCAGGACGACCAGGCTATGGACCCGCACGCTTCAGGCATCCATCGCGGGTCGGGATACCTCGACTTTTTCCAGCCTAATAGGATCTCTTATGAGTACGGCTGGACGGGGCCGTCCCTACTGATCAAGACAGGCTGCTCGTCGTCCATGGTAGCGCTCCACCTCGCCGTCGAGGCGGTCAAGAACAATTCTTGTTCCTCCGCCATGGCGCTCGGGTGCAATATCATGACATCGGTGCAGACCAGCATTGTATTCACCGAGACGGGCGTGCTTTCTCCCAGCGGAAAATGCAAAACGTTCGACTCTTTGGCGGACGGATATGGGAGGTAAAATCAAACCTGGCCGACGAGAAATGAGACACTTTCTGGTGATACTGACATGCAATTATTCCCTAGGGGCGAAGCTGTCAATGCAGTATATATCAAGAAACTCAGCCATGCCCTCCGCGACAGGAACCCAGTACGGGCAATCATCCGAGGGAGTGGAACAAACAACGACGGGAGGTCCAACGGGATCATGACCCCAAACGATATTATGCAAGAAAAGCTGATCCGGCAGGTATACAAACACGCCGGGATCAGCGATATCTCCAAGACTGCATTTTTCGAGTGCCACGGTACCGGGACCCCAAGGGGTGACCCCTTGGAGGCGAGTGCCGTGGCGCGCATCTGGGGCCCCCACGGCGGCATGTTGATGGGAGCTGTGCGTGACTCTGCCCCNCCCGCCCTCAACCTTCCTGATTCCATTCTAGAGACCGGTTTCCCTGACAGGCAATCAGGTAAAACCAAATGTCGGTCATTCTGAGGGCGCAGCCGGCCTCACAAGTGTTATTAAGGCCGTTTTGGCGCTGGAACACAAGGTGATCCCCCCCAATATATACTTGGAGGATCCAAACCCGCAAAGTGAGACTTACTCTGCGCATCCATTCTACACCGTGAACCAACTCTCACATGCAATCCTCTAGTACCATGGGCGTCAGGTCAGTTACGCGTCCCCACCGAGCCGGAAGCCTGGCCAACGAATCGGTACGAGAGAGTGAGGTATGTGTGCTTGGGCCCCTTTTGAATCCGATGAAGCCATCCTGTCCCATCCCCTCGTGCTGACTCTCTCACGACGGACCACAGCGTAAACAGTTTCGGCGTGTCTGGCTCAAACGCGCACATTATCATCGACTCGTATAACTCGTACGAGAGCAGGCGGTGCTGGAACACGCCCGGGAGCGAGACTGATTCTGCAGTTTTCATCCCCGACTGCACCCCCAGCCGACTGTTATTGTTCTCGGCCAGCCACCCAGAGTCCCTCGCCAAGCAGATACAGCTACACAAGGCCTACCTGGAGAAGCACCCAGCCCAGGTGGACGACCTCGCGTATACGCTGGCGTTCCACAGGGAGCACCTGGGCTACCGGTCCTTCGCGGTCGCCGGGCCCCCCGGGGGGTTCGAGGTGGGCCAGGAACCACCCAAGCCGATGTCGAGGGGCGCCAGGCGCCGGCTCGTATTTGTCTACACGGGCCAGGGGGCCCATTGGGCTGGGATGGGCAGGTCCCTCGTCGCCTCCAACCACGCGTTCCGGAGCTCGATCCAGAGGCTGGACAAGTTCCTGCAGTCGCTCCCCGCGGACCAGGCCCCGTCCTGGACGCTGGAGGAGGAGCTGATGAAGGATGACGCCGGCTCGAGCAAGGTCGGGCAGCGGGGATACTCGCACCCGTGCGCGACGGCGGTGCAGATCGCCCTGACGGACATGCTCTCGGGCCTGGGCGTGCGGCCCGACGCCGTGACGGCCCACAGCGGCGGCGAGGCGGCCGCCGCGTACGCCACAGGCGCCATCACGGCGGAGGCGGCCATGGCCGTCGCGTACTTCCGGGGCGTCGTCATCAAGGGCGACAACGTGCCCAAGGGCACCATGGCGGCCGTCTCCCTCGGCCCCCAGGCCGTCCAGCCCTTTATCGTCCCGGGTGTGGTAATCGGCTGCGAGAACAGCCAGCTGAGTACCACCCTGTCAGGGGACCCGGTGTGCATCCAGCACTGCGTCGACCAGATTGGGCGGCGACATCCCGATGTCAAGTACAAGATTCTGAGTCTCGAGACATCCTTCCACTCGCGTGAGTAACATACCTCGTCGTTGTTGTGCGGATAACTTGTGTTTCTGACACTCAAACTTGACCTCCTGCTGACTCTGTGTGCCATCACCGACGCAGCCTGGCTCCAGCCCCTGGCCGGCGTCTATCGCGAGCTGATGAGGCCCTATATCAAGGACACAAGACCCCCCTCCTGTCCGCACTATTCCAGCGTCACAGGCCACGAGATCAACACCGACGAGTTTGGTCTGCAATACTGGGTCGACAACTTCCTCCTCCCGGTAAAGTTCAACACGGCCGTGCGAAACATCCTCGCGTCGGACCTCAACAACGCCGCCTTCGTCGAGATCGGCCCACACCCGGCCCTCAAGACGCCCGTCCACGAGATACTGCGTGACTTCCCAGGGTCCTCGTCGTCGTGCGAGTACGTCACGACCCTCGAGAGGCACCAGGACGGCGCCCACTCCTTGCTCATCCTCGCCGGCCGCCTCTTCTCCATGGGCATCAGCATCGACCTTCTTTCGGATGTAATCCCCCAGGGTCGCGTGATCCCGTCCCTGCCGTCCTACCCCTGGCACCACGACACTGTCCACTGGTACGAGCCCCGTAACGCGGCTCGGTTCAAACAAAGGCGGTTCCCTCGCCACCCGCTGCTCGGTTCCCGTGTCCTCGAGGGCAACGACATCGAGCCCGCGTGGCGCAACATGCTTGACATGACAGACGCAGGCTGGTTGCTTGATCACGTCGTCAACGGCTCGATAGTCTACCCCGCTACGGCTTACCTGGCCATGGTGGGCGAGGCCGTGCGGCAGGTCTCCGGGGGCGTGGTCGCGTACACGGTCCGGGATGTAGTCTTCTCGACAGGGCTGGTGCTCCCCAGGGACAAGCGGGTGGAGCTGTACACGCGCCTGATCCCGGGGGACACGGACGCAGCCCAGGGCGGGGAGGGGAGCACGTGGTACAACTTCAGGATCATGTCGAGCGACGGCGAACATTGGGTGTCCCACTGCACCGGCAGCATCCGGTCCGGCGCCGAGATCAGCACCACCGTCGCGGAGGAGGAGGATCTGGTCGCGTTGGCCCGCCAGAAGGCGGCCGACAACACCTTTGCCAGGCACGTCGACACCGAGAGGTGGTACAGGGGCGCAAGCAAGCTAGGCGTCGAGTGGAGCGGCATGTTCAGGGGGCTGGAGGAAATAACGGCCAGCGTGAGCGCCAACGAGGCCGCCGCGTGCGTCTACGACTCGTACGGGGATACCGCAGCATATGCCTCGCACCCGGCGACACTGGACCAGCTGTTGCAGATCACCCTCGTCGCTCTCACCAACGGCCTGATGAGGAACATGGACAGGATCTACCTGCCCACCAGGATCGGGCGCCTGGCGGTGTTTGCGGACCACGGCTCGGAGTTCCAGATGCGCGTCTTTGGCCGTATGGTGCCGGCGGGGCCCACACCGCGAGCACCAGACGAGGGCAACCAAGGGCACAGGGACAAGACCTTCCAGGCCGTCATGCTCTCGGAGCAGGGCCGCCCTGCCGCCGTGCTAGAGGACCTGTCCATCTCCGAGCTGCCCGTGGGCCCCAAGGGGAGGGCGAGCGACAAGCTGCTGGGGTCGTACTTCACCTGTGACACAGACCTGACCATGGTGGGCTCCATCAGCCGCGTCTCTCTGAGCTCCATCTCCGGCACGGGTCGGGCGCCGCCAACCCGCGATCAAAACATCAAAGATATCCGGCGTGCCGTGTTTCTGTTCGGATGGAAATACCCAGACGCCGAGATCCTCGAGATCGGGGACGGCGGCAGCGACTTGGACATCTCCTCGGCCGTCCTCGGCGCGCTCCGGCCGGACCCCAGACGGCGCTACTTCAGGAGCTACACGTACGCCTGTACCAGCGCCGAGGCCATTATCGAGACGGAGGAGCGTCTCGCCGCAGAGGGCCTGGCTGATGTTATGGCGGTCAGCGCCGAGGACATGTCTCTAGTGGTCAGAGGGGTAGACCTAATCATCGCCAGCTTATCGGTAGGTGCTACAAATCCCCGGGGCGCACTGAGATCGAAAAAAAAAAGGAATTTTGCTAATAACGGGGAAAATTTAAAGTCGCTGGTTGTTGATGACGAGCTGGTGCAAGAAGAGCTTCAAGAGCTGAGCGCCATGCTCCGCCAGTGGGGCCGGATCATTTTACATTATGATTCAACAGGTATGTCTGCTCCTTGTGCCACATTCTCCTGGCGGTGACAATGGGGTTCTGATGTGACCTACTGTGGTGTAGACTCCGAGGGCCTCAGCAGGATGAGAGAGCTCGCCTGTGTGAAGTTGGAAGAGCTCGGCTTTACCGTGCACTCGAGCACAGGCTCGGGCCTCACCCTCGCGCAGCTCCCACAGCCAGCCCCCCCTTCGACCCAGACAGTCACTCTGCTCACCACAAATGACAGCCAGGGCCGTCTTGCAGCCGAACGAGTGGGCCAAGTCTTTGGGACCCACGACAGCAAAGTGTGCGTCGCCTTCGAGTTGCCCGAGACCACCGAGCCGGGTGACAACATCATCAGCCTCTTGGACCTCAATTCCCCGACATTTTACAACCTGGAGGAGACGACATTTGGCCCCTTCATGGCCCGGCTGGCCACCCTGCGCGGCTCCCTTGTATGGGTCACGCCCTCGGCGCTGCACAATTGCAGAGACCCCCGCCCCGCCATGGCCCACGGTGTCGTGAGGACCGCCCGCATGGAAAGCGGCGTGGACGTGACCGTCGTGGAGGTGGACGAGGGGTCCACCTCGGCCGAGGAGCTCGGAGAGGCGCTGTGGAACATATCTCGTGGTATTGGCTCCAGGCGCAGCGGTGCCTGCCTGGATCCCGACTTCGACTATGTCATCGCCGAGGGAGTCGTTCAGCTCCCGCGGATGCAATGGTTCGACCTCCACGACCCACAGGCCCAACACGGACCCAGCCCAGCCTCCGGATCTACACCCAGACCAGGCGAGGACGACGATCCTGCCCGTCTGCGAGAGGGTCTGTCTGATGACGCCGTACAGTCCTCGTGTCAGCAGCGCAACCTGTTTCGCGACGACGCCACGTACGTGCTCGTCGGGGGCACGGGGGGCATCGGCCGGTCCGTCGCGACCTGGATGGCCGAGGACGGTGCCAGGAGCTTCGTCTTCCTGTCCCGCTCGGCCGCCTCCCCGGAGCACGAGCCCTTCCTGGCAGAGCTGGAGAGTTACCCGGGCTGCCGCGTGCAGGCCGTCTCGGGGGACGTGAGCAGCATGGCCGACGTCGAGAGGGCCCTCGCGCTGGCACCGGAGAAGCAGCCCGTCGCCGGTGTTATACAGCTCTCGCTGGTGCTTTGTGTAAGTCCCATGCCACCGCTCCTCTACAAGGACTGCATGCTGACCCGGCTTGTTTACTCCCACACACAGGACAGCAGCCTCAAGGCAATGACATTCGCCGAGTGGCAAAAGCCCATCAGGCCCCGAGTCCACGGCACCTGGAACCTCCACAAGGCCACCGAGGCCCTGGCCCTGGACTTCTTCCTCATCTTTGGCTCAGGAGGCGGCATCACGGGCTACTTCGGCCAGGCAAATTACTCGGCCTCTAACACCTACCTCGACGCCCTGGCCGAGTACCGCCGCCGGCTGGGCCTCCCTGCATCGCTCATCGACGTCGGCGTCGTTGGGGACATGGGCTACCTGACGGGTCACGATGACCACGAGGCCGCCTTCCGCAGCGCCGGATACTCATTCCTTACCGAGCACGACGTTCTGGACGCCGCGCGGGTGGCCATCGCCGGCCACCACCCGCGCAACCGTGAGGGCGGCGGGAGGTCAGGGCCGCCTCTGCACTCGTTCTGCCTGGGCGCGGTGCCTGACAGGCCGCTCGAGCACCCGGGCAACAGGATCAACTGGAAGCGGGACGTCCGGTTCGGCGTCGCTCATTATCTATTTGGGGCCGGCCAGGAAACAAGGCTACCCAGTGAATCAAGGCCCGGCAGGGCAGGTTCTGCAGACGATGAGCCTCGCAGTAACGACGGCGGTTTCAGCATCTCGGACATCGCCGAGTTGGCCCCTTCGGACCCCGGGAATCCAAGGTGGAGAGACCCTGCCACGGTTGAAGGTGTTGCCAAAGCCTTGTGCCAGGGACTGTCTGAGATCCTGATGCAGCCTGTCGAAGGCTTTTCTGTGGGGGCTAGGTTGCCGTCCCTAGGCCTCGACTCCATCGTCTCTATCGAGCTAGTCGAATGGATTCAACAACAGTTTAGGGTGCCTTTAACGTCTATCGAAGTAACACAGTGCTCGTCGTTATTATATCTCGCTAGGAATATACTAGAGAAGTTATTTAATAATATTTTAAACTAATTAGTTTTATATATATAGTAAATTTATAGTAAAGTTAAGTAAAGAGCTTATATTTTAATAAATAAAAGTTTTATTATTTTAAAATATATATTTAATAACTTATATTAATTAATATATTATTCTTTTAAAATAATATATTAATTTTATAAAATAGAAAAATAGAAAATAAACTTAAATATTAAAAGTTTTTATTAAAAAAA
>JUJX01000544.1:0-10392 GCA_000800745.1 Diaporthe longicolla
TTTATTTATTTATTTATTTATTTATTTATTTATTTATTTATTTATTTATTTATTTATTTATTTATTTATTTATTTATTTATTTACTATTCTAATAATAAATAATAGTAATAAATAAATAAGTAAATAAATAGGTAAATAAATAGGTAAATAAATAAGTAAATAAATAAAATAAATAAATAAGTAAATAAATAAGTAAATAAATAAATAAATAAATAGATAAATAAATAAGTAAATAAATAGGTAAATAAATAAGTAAATAAATAAGTAAAAATTCTTCTTATCTTATCTTATCTTATCTTATCTTATCTTCTAAATTAGTCAGCCTCCCTCCTCCCTCCTCCCTCCTCCTCCCCCTACCCCCCCCTATTTACACCTAAACCCACTACATTACACCCACTGGGCTTTATAGTGTAATATAGTGGAATTCAAAATAGCTTCAGTGTAGTGGATGTAGTGTACAACTTTACACCCACTACACTACACTGAGTGTAAAAGGTGTAGTGAGTGGCCACCCTGGTTGGCTCTTGCCGAATCGCAGCCTTTCGTCGAGATCAGTTGAAGAAGCACCCATAACGATCAGCGTTGAGATGACCGTGTCGAAGTTCTTCCAATGCTCTCGGCGAGCACGATCTCGGATGCCCTGCATTGCTGGACTTTGGCTGTCAGGGGGCATGGTAAAGATTATTCTGCCACGGGACGGGGTTAAAATATGATAAACAGTGGCAGTGAACAAGAACCTCTGCCAACTGGCAATTTACGTCACCAGTCTGGAGTCAGACAGGACTGTATTTCGAAACTTGAAAGCGACAGTTCGAGATGTTCGGTTGACGTGGTCAGGACTCAGAGTTTGAGAAAAGGGGATGCGAAGGTGTGTTGAGGCCTTGAACACAGATTGGCAGATACCCCAGGTGTGTAACTTCCTAATGAGCATAGCTGGCTCGATCCCTTCGAAGGACCTGTCGTTTCGAATTGATTGTCGTCTGCTGGCATGGCCCCTTCGATTGGTGCCGCCGTCGACGTCCCTCTGATTCTCTATGTAGGTATGCTCTGATATGTGACCCCCAGTACCCTAGGGTACTCATGTATCTACGTTTCTTTATTGGTCGTTTTACACTGGAATTTGAACCTTCGGTGGGTCTCGACACGATGTCTCATTCCGCATGACCCATAACAAAGCTGGAACGTACCTAGATAGGCAGATCTCTAACAAGAATCGTACAGCCTCAAGCTTAGAAGCTTTGAAGCCTTCTGAATTCTGTGGTCGTCAATGTCACTGTCACAGGCTGCACATCCCGTCATTTCGGATTTGGGACCAGTTCCTTAACTGGTTCCGTTTCTATTCCGTATACAGCCGTAGCCATACGCAGCGCCTTCATACAGTCGTAAACGCTCAAGACCCAGCGTGTAAAAAAGACACACAATGCCGATAACAGTGGTTAGATACGATAAGTCTGTAGGCTCCGGCAAGTTAAAGGATTCGAAATGGCTCACGCCGCACAAGCATCAAAGATCTCATGTTTCTTTGCCCGGGGGCCTACTGGTGTCGACGATCAACGGCGCCGTCAGGAGCGATGCTTCTTAGCCTCGTCTGTGCGGCACAAGGCTGAGGCCACGTGCCCGTAGACAGGCGAACTGTATCGACATTTTATTGTAATAGGCATTGTTTTTTTTTTTGATTTTTTTGAGCGCTGGGTCTTGAGTGCTCACCACTGTATGAAGGCACCAAATACATTTTATATGTATGGGGGATTGGAAACGCAACCGCCCGCTTTGCCCGGGTGCAAGTTGCCAGGACACCGCCGAACAGAAGTGTGCACCCTACTTGGAAACCCATCATCTTAGCGAGGACCGTGCCGTCGATACCCGTTTGCGACCACTCATAGAGAGGAACTAGGGGCGCGGAGAACAAGAACAACATAGTCATAATGAGCAAGATCATCACAAAGACGTGGATTCGTGCCAGGGAGTACAAGACTACTGATCCGCCATTGTTCTCTCTGCTCCGCTGGGAGTGTGTCAGAAGAGTCAAGATCTGTCGAAGGAATCCGCGAGGCGCTATCTAGGGACAACAGTGCAAGGGAGACAGTGCAATTAAGAGAGTGCAAGAATGCGATCAACTTGCCTTTGTAGAGAAGATCCACTTTTCGGTAGAAAGATGCACTGTGATTAGCTGGTTATACGCACTCGCAAAGAGATCAACAGGTGCTCACACTCAGCAATCGACTGTTGGCCCGGACAAGGAGCGCAAGGATCTGTCTATCCATCCAAGCATCATCTTTTTCGGCCTTCAGAGTCACCAGATCCGCTATATTGCCAATATAACCTTCCTGCAGAACAAGCGGCTGATTGTTGAAGAAGAAGTTCTGAATACTTGTGCTCTCGAAGCTCGACGGTCGCTCTAGAGCAGCAAGTTTGCTGGAAATGCAGAGGAGCTCACCTGTCCTTCAGTCAGTATTTCGTTGTAGGTCATGGGTCCTCGCCTAAGTACCATGTTGGGTCAGCTTATATTGGATCTGATCCATCATCGTCTTTCGTGTCTTATTATATGCATCGTCTAGCTCTCTGCACTGCAGGTTGTGTGGACTCTTTACTCTGTCCCGTTCATCCAGCCTCCATAACTGGGTTTCAAGGGCTCGGATCTCATCCTGCAGATGTAGCAGTACACGAGACTGCAAATACCGAAACTCCCGAAAGATGTAGAACTCGGGCGCGGAGGCTGTGAAGCGAGCCAGCATAGGATAGCCAAGTGGGGAATCTGCGACTACAGTCTCTCTCTCAGCATATTTCAGCTTGTCATCAGAATACAAGGGTCATTTCATAAAGTCGGAACAAAACTCAGCTTGGGTAAATTTACTGTTGCAGGTTGAGTATTGAAGAGGATCAGACTTGGTATCGATATACTGAAATTCTTCTTAGCCATTACTGCACAAATCAGTTTATGTCAGATTTTAAAGGGTCAAGTGGGACAAAAAGCCCGCAAATAATGCTGTTATCAAGAATACATACTTTCCTGGCTGCTGGGTATGGCCAGCTTCTTGGTTCGTCGAGGCCATGCCTTCCACATCACTGTTCTGCTCCAGTGTTCACTATTCAGGTACGCGACCACAGTCTCTATCTCCCAACCTCCTATGAGCCATCTTCCTAAAGTAAAACCTCGCCTAGAAAATCCTCCTACGAGATAGTATTATAAATGGCGCTGTCCCTTGATGTCTAGATATATTCCTCCGGGGACAGCCCTATACGAGATGTCTTCTCATAGGATAATCGCCTATAGGAACCACCTACCGGGGGGGGGGTTCCTGCAATAGGCATACAATACATTTATAAATTAACATTTAAATAAAATTAGGATATTATAGTAAAATACTAGTAAGATACTAATAAAATACTACTATAGATAAAATCTATTAAAAGGTTAATATTATATTAGAATTAAAATTATATTAAAAATTAAAAGTTTATTAAAGTTAAAGTAAGTAAACTTTTAAATCTACTAGTTTTAATTTTTATAAGTTAGTTAGTAAATAAAATTATTATATTTCTATATATTTATAGCTTTTAATAGATTAATAGTAGTTAAGTTAAAGAATAATTAATAGGTAGTTAAGTTAGGGATAAATTAAAAAAAATTAATTTTAATAAAGATTAAACCCTCTTTTTTTACTTATATATTAAGGTTTAATAGTATATTAAAGTATATTAAAGCTAATATTATATTAAAAGTAAGTAAGTTAATTAATAAATATAAAATAAAAGTATATTAATACTATAAAACGCTTATAGAAGTATTTTAAGATTATATAGTTACTATATTCTAGTTATATTAAAAATACCCCCTCCCCTTAGTAGGCACACCCCCCCCCGGGTCAGCCTCCTATAAGTTAGTCTCCTATAGAATATTTTCCTACAGTTGTATTCTATGCGTAACCTCCTAGTTATAGAGTGATTCGACGGATAGTAAGAGAGCTATAAGGGCTTCGCCTTAACGTGGTCTTATTACTAAGGTGTGGCGGTGTAATAGGGATAATAGCACACTATAACCGATTAAGCTAAATTGTCCGAATAGTAATGTAGATGTTTTAAAAGATATTATATTAGATTTTAAAGATATTAATATTTATAAAATTAAAGAATCTATTAACTTTACTTAAGTATATTTTAAGATTACATTAGTTATACTCTCTATAGTAGTGAAATAAGTAATAAGATATTAGATATTATAACTTTTATAAGATTATAATAGTAGACTAAATAAAGATAAATTTAAATATTATTTTAATATATATACTTTATATTATAGCCCTAGCTTCCTAAGAGTAGTCCTTTATAAACCGCCGCCTAACCTAAGAGGGTTAGAGCCTAATCACATAAGCTACTAGCTTAGATAAAACTCTATAACCTATCCTAAACCTATTTTATAGCTCTTTAAGCTATATCTTATTAATAGAGTCTATACTTATTAAGGATAGAGCCTATATATAGCTAAATAGACTATCTGCTACCTACTTAATATCTATCTACTTAAACCTACCTATCTACTACTATAATACTATATAGCTCCTCCCTTCTTAAACATTAATAATATACCTAAATACTCTAGTTTATCTTTAAGTACTAACTTTCTAAAGAAGTTAGTATACTATATTATAGAATATACTTTTAACTAGATACTATATCTATAGAATATTAACTAGTATACTTCTATACTAGAGAAAGAGGTCTCCTTTTTTTAAGTTAAAACCTTAAACTATAATACTATAATTACTTCTTTATACTCTAATATCTTTATTAATAAAAGGGTAATCTATTATTAGAAGAGCTTATATAAAGCTATATAAGAAAAGATTATATAACTTAAACTTAATAAGTTTTACTTTCTTAATACTACTACCCCTATTATATATATACTTAATACTAAACCTACCCTTACTAGAACCTACTCTATTAACCCTTTAATAGATACTATATTAAAAGTATCTCTATTTACTTTTACTTTAAATTTAAGTTCTACCTAGTTTAGTAAAAAATTATTTAATTTAAAGGAGTTTAATAGAACTTAAAAAAATCTTTAATACTTTACTTAGTAAATCTATACTAAAATAACTACTAATTAAAATTAGTTCCTATCTATAACTATTTACTTAATTTATATAGCTAGATATTTTATAAGGAAGGTATATAACTTAATTTTATCTAAAACTATTTATAGAATTCCCTAGTTTATTAATTACTTAGAGCTATTTAAGTATTTAGAAGATATTTTTAAAAACCTTAACCTAGTTTAAAATACTTAAAACTAGATATACTTTTAAAAGTAGAAAAACCTTAACTTTAATACCTTCTTATCTAAGTTTTAATAACTAGCTCTAGAAAGAGAGATAGTTAAGGAGGCTTTAACCTCTCTATTACTTTAAAGCATCTCCTATAAGCTTTAAGATATACTCCTCTATAGCCCTACCCTATCCTAAAACTACTATAAGTTTATTTAGTACTTTTAAATATTAAATAACTACTACTATTAATATTAATAGTAAGTCTTATATACTTAGAACTTAACCTAGTACTCTACTATACTCCCTATTAAGTCTACTACTACTACTTCTATTACCTCTACCTTAAAACTACTTATATAATAAGCTTTAATTAGAGACCCTATAGATCTAAGTTCTTAGTACTATAGTAATAGCTATAAGGAATACTATAAATACTACTATTATAGCTTTTTTAACTACTTTATAGCCTAATACTTCTATCTAAATACCTACTAGCCCTACCTATATAGCTTCTATCTAGCCTTCCTAATACTATCCTTACCTTTCTATTTACCTACCTACACTATACCTTATTCTCTTACCTATAGGTAAAGTAACTTTTTTACTTAAAGCTTAGTAAATAATATAAGCTTAAGATAAGTTACTCTTAGACTCCTACTAAGTACTATCTTTAAATCTCTACTACTACTATTACTACTAGATTAAATATTAAAGATAAGTAGAATTAGTATTTAAATATACTTATACTACCTATATACTTAATATTAAAAGAGAAGAAGATATTAACCTATACTTTAACTAATACTAAAGTTAAAGGAAAGGTTTTTATTAATAAAGAATAAGTTTAAGCTTAAAGAATTCCTTTATTATCTTTAAAAAAACTATTTAGCTTAGAAATAATTAATAGGTAAAGCTTTAAAGAGACTATATCTTATTATATCTACTTACTTTATTAAATTAATAATTATTATTAAAAAAATATAATAATATTTACTATATAACTAACTTACTACTTTATTATATTAGGACTATTATAGCTAAAATAATATAACCTAACTATTTACTTTATTATCTATATAATTATATTTAATAGTAAATACTATTAAAGAAACTATAATCTACCTAGAAAGCTTTCTAAAATAAAAGCTCTATAAAATATTTTAAAGACTAACTACTTTTACTAACTTTTATTTTACTTTAATATTCTTTAGAAGTATAAGCTATATTAGATTACCTTAAAGATAGCTACTACTTATATTTAAAAAGATAGCTACTACCTATTTTTAATAACCTTAAAGTAAATTAATAAAATACTTAAAACTAAGTCTAATACTACTAGCTAGAAGAATATAGACCTACTTAAGATATTATTTAATAAACTTTAAAAGTTTTTAGATATCTTCTTACCTAAGAAAGCTAAAAAGCTACCCTTATATTATCTTTATAACTATTATATCTAACTTATAAATAGGAAAATACCCCTATTTAACCTATTATATACTATATTTTATAATAAACTTATTATTTTAAAGGAATAGTTAAATAAAAACCTATAAAAGGGTTTTATCTACCTTAGCTTTTTTTATATTATATTATTTATTCTATTTATATTTAAGCTTAAAGGAGGCCTCTAGTTTTATATAAATTACTATACTTTAAATAATATTACTATTAAAGACTAGTACCTACTATCTTTAACTAAAAAGTCTTTAAATAACCTAAAGGGAATAAAGTATTTTTTAAAGATTAATATTATTACTATCTTTAATAACCTATAAATATATAAAGAGGAAGAATACCTAACTACTTTTTATATTTATTTTAGACTATTTAAGACTCTAATAATATTATTTAGACTTATTAAAGTACTATTAACCTTTTAAAAGTTTATTAATAATACTTTAAAGCTATATTTAAATATATTCTATACTACTTACCTTAATAATATTCTAATTTATAACTATACTTAATTAGAATATAAAGAGTACTTATAACTAGTCCTAACTACTCTATAAAAAGCTAAGCTATATATTAAGCTAGAGAAATATAAGTTTTTTATAGAAAAGATTACCTTCTTAAGCTTAATTATAAGTGTATATAGTATTTAGATAGACTTAAAGAAGATTAAAACTATTATTAACTAGAGAACCCTAACCTATCTAACTAATATATAAGCTTTTATAAAGTTTAGTAACTTTTACTAATACTTTATCTATAATTTTTTAAAAATAATATTACTATTAATCTATTTAATAAAGAAGAGAGTATATTTTAACTTTAACTTCTTCTATAAAGAAACTTTTAATACTCTAAAGACTACCTTTACTAAAGCCCTTATACTAACTTATTTTAACTAGAATAAGGATATTATTTTAGAAACTAATATATTTAACTTTATCTTTATTAAAGTACTATTTTAATATAAAGATAATAGAATCTTATAGCTTATTATCTTCTTCTTTAAAAAATACTTAATAATTAAATATAATTATAAGATCTATAATAAGGAACTACTTACTATTATTTACTACTTTAAAGAATAATACTCTAAATTAAAGGAGGTACTATCCCTTATTAAGGTTATTATAGATTATAAAAACCTAGAATACTTTATAATAATAAAGCTATTTAACTATTATTAAACTTACTAAGCTAAATTTCTATTATAATTTAACTTTTAGATTACTTATAAACTAGGTAAATAAGGTATTAAATTAAATATACTAACTAGAAGATTAGAGGATCTCCTTTAAAAAAAGGATAAAAGACTATAGTACTAGAGCTAAATAGTATTAAAAAGAGAAAATCTAAATACTATATTATTATCTAATTAATCTACTATAGACTAAGCTATAACTACTTTACTAGTAAAAAAGACTATCTATTTTTTAGTTATTATTTATTATTATACTAAACCTATCTACTTACTTTAGGATAAAAAGGTATCTATATTATTTAAAAAAGGTTATTTTAAAAACTTAATTCCTTACTCTACTTTAAAGGCTTTAAAAAAGGGCTTCCTATATTACCTATTACTAACCTTAGCTAAATATAAAGATAGAAATAGCTATCTATATTATAGAAACTACTTATATATATTTAATTTACCTAAATTAAAAGCTAAACTCTTAGATTTCTACTATACCTCCCTAATTACTAGTTACCCTAAGTTAGTAAAAACTTATAAAATCTTAAACTAAGAATATTACTAACCTTAGATACTATACTTTATATAATAGTAGATTATAAACTATTACTAATATTACTATATAAAGTTAAATAAAAAAGGCTATTAAAGCTTACTTAAACTATTATTTATATTTAAATATACTTAGAGAAATATTTTAGTAGACTTTATTATATATCTATCTATTAACTAAAGCTATAATACTATTATAGTTATTATTAATTACTTTATAAAGATAAAGTACTTTATTCCCTATAAGGGAATCTATAATTCTAAAAAAACTACCTACCTATTTATTAAGTATACTTAGAAACTATATAGCCTATCTATAATAATTATATTTAATTAAGAATCTTAGTTTATATTTAAATTCTAGAAATACTTTACTTACTATCTAAAGATCTTTACTATATTATCTACTATCTATTATTCTAAAACTAATAGATAGATTAAATAAATAAATACTATTTTAAAATAATATCTATACCTATATATAGCTTATTTCTAAAATAATTAGTCTAACTAACTACTATTAGCTAAATTTATATTAAATAATACTATCTCTAATACTACTACTATTACCTTATTCTTTAAAAACTATAGGTTTTATCTTTAGCTAGGATTTAAACCTATCTTACCTATTAAAAGATCTACTACCTATAATACTAAGAAGTTTATAACTTAGATATAAGAGATTACTAAATATATAAAGAGTAAGATACTTACTATTTAAGCTTACTATAAAGAATAAGCTAACTAAAAATACTACTCTATTTACTAGTACTAAGTTAGCTAAGAGATCTAGCTTAATACTTATAATATTAAAACCTTATACTCTATTAAAAAGCTAGATTAGAAGAACTATAGTTTATTTTAGATTAAGAAGATTATAAGCTTTTAAGCTTACTATCTAACCTTACCTAAGTTAATAAAGGTTTACTCTATTTTTTATATTAGCCTATTATAACCTACTACTAATAATCTACTACCTATCTAGAGAAATAAACCTCTATTATCTAAGATGGTCCTTAAGACCTAATGGTAAAAAGGGGCTTAAATAGTTGTTGAAGAATCGTTGATTTAAAGCTATGGTTGCCTAAGGATTTCTAAGGAAGGAGTAGCAAAGCTGCGATCTAGCGTTGTAGGAGGTATAGCAGCCATTTAGGCTGATTAGCTAAGCAGGGTGCAGGGACCTACTAGCTAGGTCCTGCGTGCGCTCAGCCTATGGCCCTAACATTATCTATTAAAGTAGATAGATTATAAGAGTAGGAAGTTAAGGAGGTTCTAGATTTCTATTAGAATTACTATAGCTAAAGCTACCCCTACCTAAAGTATATAGTTAAGTAGACTAGATATAATAAACTTAAAAAGGTACCTACTTTATACCTAGAAAATATTTAAGAAGTTATATATAACTTCTATAGAAGATACCTATATAAGCCTAGCCTTTAAATTAACCTTTTAGGAGTTTAGTTATAGAGAAAAGGGTACTATTATAGCCCTAACTTCCTAGAAGCAGTCCTCTATAGACTGCCGCCTAACCTAAGAGGGTTAGAGCCTAATTACGTAAGCTACTAGCTTAGATAAAACTCTATAACCTATTCTAAACCTATTTTATAGCTCTTTAAGCTATGTTTTATTAATAGAGCCTATACCTACTAAAGATAGAGCCTATATATAGCTAAATAGACTATCTACTATCTACTTAATATCTACCTACCTAAACCTACCTACCTACTACTATAATACTTTAATTACTTTATATTATATTTTTTAAATAAAGAAGTATATATATTAGGTATAGAAGTAGGTTTTAGCTAGAGTTATAACTATATATATATATATATATAAAAATAATTAAAATAGTAATTTAAATTTAATAGTAATTTATTTTAATATTTATAAAATATTTATATTATATAAAGAATATT
>JUJX01000546.1:0-10025 GCA_000800745.1 Diaporthe longicolla
TAGTAAAAGTAAAAAGTTAGACTAATATAATAACCTTTAGGTACTATATTAAGATAGAACTATCTTAAGCTACTATACCTAACCCTAGACCTCCTTAGGCCTAGGTTTATATTATTAGTTCTAAAGTAGATACTAGTACTTAAGGGGTATATTATTAAAAGACCCTTACTCCTAAGTAGTTTTACCTATAGTAGGAACTATAACTACTCCTATAAACCTATAAAAGATAACTAAGAGAGAAGAGTACTATACTACTATATAAATAACTCTAACACTTTTATACTATTATATAATACCTACTATAAGGAAGACTTATAATAAAATACCTAAATTAGATAGCTTTAAAGTAATCTTATATTAGTAATTAAGTCTTTTCTTTAACTATAGTTAGTCTAATCTAATCTAATCTAGTTTAATCTAAGGTTTTAAGGAAAGGGATTATTACCTACCTATAATAGTACTATTGTAAAGTATAAGTATTATATTTTTTATAAACCTTATATAGAGGAAATATAAATTAGTAAGAGGTTAATTAAATTAATAAAAAGTTAATTATATATAGAATATACTATTTAGTATTTAATAAGATTTACTTTAAATAAAAAAGATTAGCCTATGTATAGACTATGCTAGTAGGTACTGATAACGATTCTTACTTTAATGTATACCTTTATTTTATAGTACTATAGCTGATTAAGTTAGTGTACTATACTGAATTAGAAGATAGTAAGGGTTTAAGTTTAACTTAACTTTAAAGGAAACGACTTTTTAGAGCTTACCTACTACTTAATAAAAGACTACTAGTATAGGAATAGGGGTAAGTATAAGGTAATCACTTATAAGGTCACGTGATTAATCTATAGGTATATAGTGGAGGTCTAGCTTTCTACCTTCTAAGCATAGGCTCTTCCTCCTAATATACTAATTAAGCAATATAACCACAACCCTTATATATATGTAAGACCTATATTAATAAAACTTATAATTATTTTATTATTAACTATAAGCTATAAAAGCTAGTATATTAAATTAAGTTTATTAAATTAAATAATAAAGTTTAATTTAAAAAACCTAGTTTAATAATAAAATATATAATAATCTTCTCTTAAAGTAGTTATAGCTAGTAAGGAAATTAAGTAGGGTAAAAGGTATTTACTAAAACCTAATTTAATAATATAGAAGTAGAGAATTCTACTTATAGGTAAGAATTATAGCTAAAATAGGAATAGAGTACTTACTAAGATAATATCTATACTAGAATACTACCTGTTTGATTACTAGACTAGCTTTAGCTAGACTGGGAATCGTCGAGCATCAGGCCCTAAATCGAATACGTCTCCAGTCATGTTCTAGTGTGTTTCTCAACTAAACATCACTGACCAATGGTCCGATGTGTTCATCATATTTGCCCGATTCCCCGCGGCGAATTGCGCGACACCAATGGCACGAACCCTCTGGGGGCGTGTCTCGATCGATGGTGCGGACCGACTGTTCGAGGTTCCAGTTCATCTCTAGTGAACGCGGAGACGCGTAGATAATTCGCGGGGAAGTGGAGAAAGCACCCATTGCTACCCCAGATAGACACGAGATATCATTCTGGTTGGCTGCAGAGGACGAGGCTGACGACTATATAAATCTTTAAACCACCACCCTTTCCTTCCCATCGTGCTGGGCCATGACCTTATTCGACGCCGAAGACCGCAATTTATAACGCGACATGGCGAGTGCTACTCAGGACTCAGTGCTCGGAAAGCCAGAAGTGGCCCACATTCCTGACGTGACTGCAACCCAAGATCGCAAGGAGATTGTTTCTGCGTCTCGGACCCCCTCGCCCGGCTTTGCACAACTGATTAAGAACAAGCGGGTGCTAGGTTACTGTAAGTCTGACACTACAACTTCTCGAAACCACACAACATCTTCTCATGCTTCAACATTGACTGAATAATTAGGCTTGCTCATCTTCATCTTACCCGTCAACTTCGGCTACGAACTTGCACTGGTGGGGAACATTTTAGCGATACCCGGCTTCCTTGATAGATATGGTGTGACGACTGCAAGAGGGCTTGAGATTCCCGCACACGACCAGCAGGTGCTTAACGCATCTACCAACGTCGGCATCTTCGTCGCCGCCTTCACCACCGGCTTCATCTCAGATATGATCGGCCGCCGCAAGGTGATATTTCTGGGCTGCGTGCTGTGCATCGCGGGTATCTTTGTCCAGGCCTGGTCGATGTCTATCATGATGCTGTTTGGGGGCAAGCTGATCAGCACCTTCGGCTACGGGATGGGCCACGCGCTCAGCCCCGTTTTCGTCGCCGAGATCGCGCCAGATGAGCTCCGCGGCCTGTGTCTGATTCTCGTCAACTCGATGGTGGTCATTGGACAATGGATGTGTGCTTTGGTTGGCTACGCCGGGACATTCATCGTCGGCGACTGGGGTTGGAGGACGCCGGTTCTGGTTCAGCTAGCTCCACCGGCCACCATGTTGATCCTTGCCATACCACTTTTGCCAGAATCTCTCTCCTGGTTATTAGTTCATGGGAAAAGAGACGCAGCAGGTAGGTCTCTCCGAAAGTTCAACGGTCCAAACCACGACGTGGAGGCGACACTCGCCCTATTAGAAGCCACAGTCGAGAAGGAGCGCCAGATCAACTCCGAGGGAGCCTCATATCTCGATTGCTTCCGGGGATCGAACTTGCGTAGAACAACCATTGTATGCATGGTATATCTGGCGCAGCAATTCGTCGGCGCCAATTTTGTCGCTGGTTATTTGCCGTAAGTAGTCTTGGTCGCTTGGTCATAAGAAGTGGCCGGTGCCTCGCTGACCCGCTCGCAGGTATTTCTTCACCCTAGCAGGGGTTCAGAACGCTGTCGGTGTTGCTCAAGCCTGCTATACGGTCCAACTTTTCGGGAACATCTGCTCTTGGTTCCTCATTGACCGTTCGGGGCGCCGGCCTCTCATTGTCTGGGGCTGCATTGCCATGACCATCTTGCTTCTTGTGATCGGTTGTTTGGGCATTGCTCGGGACAACAGGCAAGCTTTATCCGCCGTAGTAGCATTAATGGCAATTTGGGGTTTCTTGGTAAGCCACGTGGAGAAAGTTCCCATCTGCTTCGCAGGGTAAACTGACGCCTATGCAGTTCCAACTCACCCTCGGTGCGGTCGCGTACGCAGTCGGCGGTAAGACAGCTACACCTCGACTGCGACAGAAAACATACTCAATCAACGTCATGAGTAATACGGCAGCGGCGTGCCTGGTCGGCCAAATAGTACCGATCCTCATCAACCCAGGAAATGCTAACCTTGGTGCGAAGGTGGCGTTTGTGTTCTTTGGCCCATCATTGCTCTTCTCGGTCTACTTGTTCTTTTGCTTCCCGGAGGCGAAGGGTCGCAGCTATTTGGAGCTGGAAGAGATGTTCTAGAAGAACGTTCCGACCAGGGAGTTCAAAAGCTATAGCTGTGTTGTGGACGTGGTTGATGTCGACGACGGAAAGCCTGTCGTTGTGTTACGAGACCGAGAGTTGTAAAACAAGAAATTAGAAATTCGCACCCGTAAAAGCAGAGGGTACACCCTAACGAAGTGAGCATCTCTAATAAGCTTTAGCGAAGGCCCAGGATAACTCGAAAATCAAAGTTCTTAGCTGGTTCCGTTTCTATCTCATATACAGCCGTAGCCATACACAGCGCCTTCATACAGTCGTAAACGCTCAAGACCCAGCGTTTTTTAAAATAAGAAAAACCATACGATGCCGATAACAGTAGTTAGATACGATAAGTTCAAAGTGCTTAGGTCAACACTAAACTGATTATCCTATCCTATAATAGGTTATCCTCTAGGAGGATGTCCCATAGAGCTTGGATATACCCTCCGTTTTTGCATGTTTAAATGTCTGGTCTCTAGAAAAACAGCAACCCTCTCATTATATTTACTTACCTGTATGCCTGTACATGGAGCAATCTCACAGTTTAGCGAGAGATTCCGTGCTTCCCCGTGTTCAGTCTGACTCTCAGATGTGAAGTTCCTAGCCTCAAGGGATGAGCACACGTAGGGCATGACGGAAGCGCACACCATGGGTCAATGAAACATGGATACGGCCTGTGACTCGCAGTCAGCCATATCACAGTGCTGGCTCAGTTTTGATCCAAAATTACTCTTCCTCGCTCGAGCATATGAATCGTTGCATTCTCGGAACACACTAAATACCCTGCACACCAAATGTGCTACTTCTGATCCGTCAATTCGTGGCGCCTTCGATGACACAGGTGTCGGGCATCTGGACTATGTTCAACGTAAGCAGAGCTCGTGGGGCCATGATATGGAACTCTCTCCTCCTTCCCGTGTCCCGGCTTCCACTGACTTCTGCTTCTATAGACATTGCATGATATGGCCAATTATCAAGTTTATGAGGACATAATCCATCAAATCCAAATGTGTACCGTCAAACACACTTGCCTCATCCATCAGCGTGACCTATGCTTTGTACAAAGCGCGAAATTCTTGAAAACAAGACGATTGGAAAGCAAAGTTTGCGCTCGTCCTCGTTCACTCACTCAATCAAATATGAACGGCTCGCGCTGAGTTATCATCACTGGATTTCAGAAGTCTCCAAATGTTCGAGAACACATTAGACAGTGGAGCTCATTCGAACCTGGCTGATGTGCTTGCACTGCTAGATCGGTCCAAGGGTGGCGCGAAGGAGGTCAAGGCTCGTTACCGCTGTTAAGATATAGAGGTAACAGTGCGTTTCAAACTGTTGTCAAAATCACGGCTTTTTGTATCGCCATGCCTGTGGCCCCGTCTGTACGAACTACAGAGGCGCATTGACGTTCCTTGGTCTGGTTTTATTCTTCTCTCACATGTCTCACCGCCCACAGGTCTCCCAGCTCGTCATATTGCCAGCTAGATGCCACTCAGTGAGCCTCTCCAGTAGCACAGGGTCGATCTCGCGGTTCGCTTTCATGAAGACTGTTTCGTAAGGATGCACGTTAGTGCCGACGTAGCTGTCTTTGTACAGGAAGTCGTCCGGCCTGCCGACGTTGTTGCAGAAGATCTCGAAGTCCGGAGCCGAGTGTGGCGCCGTCATGACGACGTCGACCTCGTATCCCTGTGACTGCATGAGGGAAGTGATACCGATCTCGGCATGGACCGCCTTGTGCAGGGTACTGAAGCAGGGGGAGAAGCCCACTGGGTCCTTTGAGCTGCCATAGAAGTCATCCACAGATGCGCTGAGCGCGAGTGTCGGGTCGAGGAGAACGGACATGCCGACATCGTCGGTCGCGAGGAGCATTGACTGCAGATGCACCCGCGGATGGCAGTTGAGTGATGTGCCCACAAGCTATGATTCGCGTCAGACTTGTCAGCATCACCTTTTCGGTGAGCAAGCTCGGTTTCCGAGCATCGGGATCCCTTACCTTGACCTTGTCGGTGATCCGGTTGAGGAAAGTGTCGGTCCAACAACTGGCGGAATGCACCGGGAAGAAGGGTCCGCGAATGCTCGCGTTCATGGTAACGAACCGCTTGTATCCCTTCCACAAATCGTCCTGGCGCAGAACTTCGCCCATGGCGCCGATATCAAAACATGTATTGCCTCGGTTGACTATCCGAACGTTTGGCGCCTGGGGCAATAAGTCCACCGCGCTTGTCTCGCCGTTGAAAATGAAGACGAAGTCGGCTTTACCATGCAGTCCATTCTTGATGAAATAGGCCAGGTTCTCCCGCGCATTGTCTGATTCGGCATATGTGTACAAGACCAGAGGTCGCAAGCTTGGGTCTGACGATGATGACGAGATACCGCCCGCAGGGAAAGAAGGGAGCCGTGAGACCACGCCGTTCGTGCTGGAGGAGCTCAGACTCCACATGACCCATATGACGATGAGTAGACCGAGTGCTAGCGACTTGTTCCAGCCCACCAGAGGGGAGCAAGACGCCTTAGCCATGTTATCTCTGTGAGCACCACCCGCCAGTGACCAGCTTAGAAAGGGACGCGCGGACCTATGCAGAGGTCTTGGATCGATCAGGGGAAGACAAGAGGAATGGGCCCCTTTTACGATCTGCCAGACAAGGGAGGCGACCTTACTCGTAAGACACCGTAATCTGCAATGAGAGACAAAAGAGCGGATCTCGCACAGGTTGGCCTCGGTGCTACTTCAGCGACAACCTGTCACCACGTGTCAGACGACGCAGAAGCAGCATGCGAAGTGAGAAGAAGGGAGATTGTTCACGGGCCGAGAAGATTGGAATGACCCAGGCGGTCGGATCTTGGAGGTTAAGGTTTCTCCTGAAGGCTTACGCAACGCACCACACGGCCCCTGTGGCACCGCGTTCACTAACTCGGAGTCACAGACTTCTTTGAGCCGGCGTGACACAGCGCGGACAGTAAGCTATGTCCCTGCACCTCGGTCACGACGTCTGGGGTTTGGGATAAGAGACCCTTGCAGCACCCGGTATGCAAGCTGATGAAGCCGACTCGCCCAAAAGCAGGAACCCTGCGTCTACTAAAAATACCTCGGCCGCTGACACCAGTAAAATGCTGATTCCATCGCTTCGTTGTTTCAATGTCGTCCACTTCAGCAAGTTTTGCTCCGCTCTGGAGGAGTTCTGGCTGAGGCTGCTCGTCAACGTCTGCGTCCATCGTCTTGGTGTGATCATATGGCTGATTTCTCATTTGGCATCTAAACATCTCTACCAGGTAATAAAGCGCTGAAGAATTGGCTGCACCGAGAAGGTTACGGGTTTCCTATTCGTTTGGGACATTGAATTAGTGGCGAACAGACCCTTGGCAAGGGCTACGCAGGGTCCTAGTCGATCGAACTATTCAACTGATGAACGGCTATCACGGCTTGCACGGGAACCTGCACTTGCTATCACATGAAGTGGAAGCTTTCGCACTTGCACCCTGCTCGGGTGACGGCCATGCGGCAACGGTATCCCTCCCCAACCTCCTACAAGGCAACCTCTTACGGGATGATCTCCCTTCTATTGGACTTCCTTCTATGGAACACCTTCTCATGGCATAACCTATGGAATAATATTCTATAGAGGAACCTCCTGCAGAAGTTACCCACATAGAGACTTAGGAGATAGTTCAACCACAGGGACTCCGCTATGACGTTTCGTCATGTTTGAAGGCGTGGTGGTGGTGATAGAATCATCGCGATTTCAATGATCATTGTTCTATCTGTTTTCAAATTGTTAATTGGATTCGGTCCACGCCCAGTCTAGACAAAGCTTGGAAAGGAGCTGCTCAAAATTCACAAGATCGAGCGGCTAGCTCGAGCTCCCTCTCGCCAAAACGGAATTCACCTAAAACTATGCAGATCTTCTGACTCACTGGCAAGTGCAAACAACCTAATTTGTGCTTAGGTACCTTTTTAAGCCCTTGAATCTACGATGGAATGAGGTATATGCAACTTAGTCTAAGATGCAACGGGAGGTGCGACTGCTAGCTACGCACCCTGCCCGCCCGGCTAAAAGACCTTAATAACCAATCTATATATTAGTTATTCCTAGTAGTATATAAGACCTAGTACTATCACTACCCCCCTTAAGGCCTTCTTTAGAGCTCTAAGTACTTAGAAAGGGAGTGAGGTTTTATAAAAAGCTTAAAAATTTTAAATAGTATAGTATAATTATAGTTATAGTTTTAGTTCTAGTAATTTAATTAAGTTACTTCTATAAATACTATGTTTTTAGTTATGTAATTATAGTTTTATTAAGATTTTAAAAATTTAAATAAAACTTTTAAATAAAAAAGTTTAAACCTTTACTTTTAGTTAAATTAATTATTATAATAAAAGGTATAACTATTAGCTATATACTTTATTTACTTAGTTAAAAACCTTTAATAATTAATTTATATATTAGTTATTCTTAATAGTATATAAACTTAATAGTATTATTTATAATATTTAAATATATTTAATAAAATAATTATTAAATAAAGATTTATAATTATAAATAAATAGTTATTATTAAATAGTTATTAACTAATATAAATATTATAAAATATTATTAAAGAATATAATAAGTTAATTTCTTTTTAAAAAAAAAGGAAACTTTTAAAATTATAAACTTTATATATATATATATATATATATATATATATTAATTAATAAATTTATATACTTTATTTTATTAATTAATTTAAATAAGCTTTTATAACTTTTATATTATATATATTTATAAATAATTTATATTTAAAAATAAAATAAATTAAAAATAAAATATTTTATAATATTAACTACTATTAAGTAAGCTACCCTACTAAGTAAGCTACTTTTTAGTACTAATAGTATAATAACCTAAATTATAGCACTATAACTAAAAAAATCAATTAAATTTATTTAGAATTAGAATCTATAAACAATTCTATATCTTTCTTATAAATTTATATATTATACCTAGTTTTACTATAGTTACTATAATACTATTTAGTTAGTCTACTATAGACTACCTCCTTAACACTACTACTTATTTTACTAGCTAGCTACTTCCTCTTTTCCTTTTTATTAATTAACTAACTAGCCTTTTATATACTAAGTACTCCTCTATCCTATAAATATATTCTTTTAGCTAACTAATACTTTAAAAGTACTATATTTACCTTTTAAAAGATTTTATTCTTCTATATTAATAAAGTTACTATATAAGCTAATAACTAGGTACTTTTTAAAAACTAGTTAATAGTAGATAAAATTAGTATTAGAGAGCTTCCCTAATAATAAATAATCTAATCTTTAATTAAAGTTAATTAAAAAACTACTTATATTAAGTTATATAGTATTTAAAAGATTTAAGGTATAGGTAGTACTAGGGAGCTTAGTAGTACTATTAGTATCTAAATCTTAATATTTAGTTTAGAAAGTATAGCTTTATAGTTAAAAAGTATTAAACCTACTTTTTAAAAACCTCCCTTAATAGTTTCTAGCTTAAAAACCCTATTATATATAGTATAAAAAGTAAGAAAGAACTCTATCTTATTAATATATATAATCTAGGTTTTACTAAACTAGTAGATTTCTATACTATATACTTACTTTAATAAACTAAAATACCTAATATTAAATAGTTAGAGTAGATAAAATAAATAAGGAAGTATATAAAGAGTAATAATATTCTTAAACTTATAATATTATTTAAAATTTATAAAATAATAGCTTCTATACCTATTAAGGATTAATAGCTAGTAAATACCCTTTATATATAGTATAGTATATTTTTTAAAATACTTAATTTATTCTATAGTAATTTAATTAGTTATCTATTTATTTAAGCTTATATTAATAACCTAGTTATCTAAAAGGCTACTCTTAGTATACTAGCTTATAAAATATATCTTAACTTTAATAATTAAGAATAGTAGTCTATATTACCTATCCTTACTAATTAATTTAATAGCTATTACCTATTACTAGTTTCTAGGCTATATTAATACTACTTACTCTTATTAATCTAAATATATAACTATTATTCTAGAGAAACTAGTACTTATTATAAAGCCTATTTTATTAAAGTTATAAGTATTATAGTTAAAGATTCTATATTTATTATATATATTAGATATAAGATTAAACTATATATTTATTATATCTAGATCTTTATATAAAGCCCTCTTATAGTTATATATATAATTAATATATATTTTAAGATATAGTTTTAATATAATAAGTCTTACTATCTAGTTTATCCTAATACTACTACTACTATAGTTATAGAGTAGGGAATTCACTATATTTTTAATATTTTTAAAAATAAGTAAGTATCCTTATAAATCCTAGTTAAGTATATATTAAATAAGTACCTCTTCTTCTACTTTTATTAATCTCTTATAATTAGGGTAGGTATCTTATTATATAGTTTAGCTAGCTATTTTATAGGTAAGGGTTAAGTAAGGGATATAGTATTTCTTTACTATTTATTAAATACTTAGTTTTAAGTTAGATTTAATAACTTAAATAATAAACTAGATATTACTTTCTTTTATTTTACTTATTATAAGATATAGTATAAAAAAATATAGTAGAA
>JUJX01000548.1:0-10010 GCA_000800745.1 Diaporthe longicolla
ATACATATACATATACATATACAAAATTTATATATGTATACATATACATATACAAAAAAAAATTACATATACATATACAAATACATATACAGTATTTATATATTATACAAATACAAAATACATATATATATATACAGTCACAACTCTATATATAACTAATACTATATTTATTTAAAGAATTCTTTAAATAATAAGTAGTTTTTATTTAAAGTAAATTAAATTTATAATAATTAAGATATAAAAGACTATTTTAATAAAAATTAGAAAGTATATAATAGCTTATATTTTACTTAGTATAATAAAAAGGAGTATAAAAAGTATTAAAAAATAAAAAGTAATAAATACCTATATCTATTACTAGCTTTTATAAGATAACTAAGGTACTATATATAGTAATAAGCTAAACTAACTATTATAATAATAACTACTTTATATATTAAAGTAATAAAGAAGAAGCTAACTAATTCTTTAAAAAGGTATAAATACTTATAGTTTTAAAATAAAAACTAATATAAGTACTTATTAAAACTAATACTATAATACTTTTAGATTTAAAAAACTAAAACCTTTATAAGTAAATAGATAAAGCCCTACTTATAACCCTAAATATAAGTATTATAAAGATTATAATCTTTAAATAAAAATAAAGTATAATAATTATAGTAACTTAAAAAAGACTTCTAACTATACTTTTAATATAATTTCTATTAAATAATTTTTAAATATACTTATAATATATATAATATAAAGAAATCTTATAAATATTCTATATATTTAACTAATATAAAATATATTATACTATAAAAGTTATAAAAGATATTTTTTTAAAAAGATAAAGAATAACTAAAATACTTTAACTTTATAAATAATATAAACTATAATATTAGATAGTAAAAGATTATACTTTTAATAAAGAATATATAATACTAAAACTTTAGTATAATTATCTATTATATTATATATATAATTTAATAATATAATAATAATATTTATAGTATAATTATTAAATATATACTAAACTTAAACTTTAAAACTAATATTAAAGAACCTAAAGTAATATACTATTACTCTTTAATAATAATAATATAAAGCTAAGAAACCTTATAATAGTAGTATAAGTATTTAAAGTAGTATAAGAACTTATAAAAGGAGCTATTTAATAAATTAAGGATATCCTAATATAAAACTAAATAATAAAAAATAAATTAAGCTACCTATAAAACCTTAGGTAGTAAGAAATAATATAAAATACTTATATATATTAAATAAAAAAGATTATTAATATTTAAAGATAAAACTTAAACTTAGAATCTATAAATATAAAGTACTTATTAATAGTAGTATATAAGGGAATTTTATCTTTTTATAAATAGTTAATAAATATTATATCTTTTAGTATAAAAAGAAAGAACTTTATAGACTTAATATAGTAAATAAAATAGAAATAGCTTATAATAAAAGTATTATTAATATAAAAACTAATTATTTTTTATTATAGATATTTAATTATATAAAGTAACTTTTATTTAATATTACTAAAATAATAGATTATTAACTAATTTTAAAGATTCCTTAATTAAAAAAGAATAACTTTTAAATAAATTAAACTACTAGTTAAATCTACTAAACTAACCTTATTAGCTTAATAGAAAGAATAATTATATATTATAAGAATAAATAGAGCTTAGTCTTTAAAGATAGTACTTAAAAAATATATACTTAAATAAGTTTAATAACTACCTTTTATAAAGGAGAGAAGGATTTAGCTTTTAAATAAGCTTTAATAGAGCTTATATATAAGTTAATAAGGTAGTAAAAGAGTACTCTATAATAAACTAATACCTTAAACCCTCTATATATTAAAAAGTATTTAAATAATAATAGTTTACTTTAAACTAATAATAAGAAATAATAACTTATATTAATAGTATAAGAATAAATTAAAGAGATTTAAAAAAGACTTAGATAGGTATAATAAGTATAAAAGATAATATTTATAGTTTAAGTTACTTTATTAATAGAAACTTTATAATAAATAATAAAGGTATATAGAATTAGCTTTATTAAATAAGTTAAGCTAATTTTTTAAAGATTTATAATTTATTTATAAAAGGTTAAAGTAGTAGAAAAGGATTTTTAAAAGTTTATATTTTAAAAATATTATAAATATATTAAGTTATTTATAGCTATATTTAATATTAAACTATTTAAATATAATAATTAAGATTATAAAATACTTTTTAAAAAAGGAATAGTATTAAAATTTATAAAGATTTATAGATTTAATAAAATTTAACTAAAGATATTTAAAAAGTACTTTAATAAAAACCTAATAAAAGATTATATTTAACTATTAATATTACTAACTAAATACCTTATTCTCTTTATACTTAAGAAAAATAAAAAGCTATAACTTTATATAGATTATTAATAACTAAATAATATTACTATTAAAAACTATTATCTACTATCTTTAATATAAAAATTTAAAGATTAACTATAAGAAGCTTAATAGTTTATAGCTTTAGATTTTAAAGAAGCTTATAACTTAATTAGAATAAAAAAGAGTGAAGAATAAAAAATAGTATTTTAAATATACTATAAATATTTTAAATATATAGTTATACTATTTAAACTAACTAATATACTAGTAATATTCTAAGTTATAATTAATTATATTTTTAAACAATATTTAAATATCTTTATTATTATATACTTAAATAATATCCTTATTTATTTAAAGATATTTAATAATTATAAGGAATATATATATAAGGTTTTATAGAAACTTTAAGATATAAAACTTTTAATTAAACTAAAAAAAAGTATATTTTATACTAAGAAAGTTAATTACTTTAAATATATAATCTAACCTAAAGAAATTAGAATATAAAAATCTAAGATTATTACTATTAAAGAATAGTTAGTATTAACTAATATTAAAAAAGTTAAAGGATTCTTTAAATTTATTAATTTCTATTAATAATTTATTAAAGATTATTTAAAAATTATAATTCCTTTAACTAACCTTATTAAAAAATATTATTTACTTTTAGTAAAATAATAAAGTATAGAAAGCTTTTAAAGAACTTAAGTAAAAAGTTATTTTAAAATTAATTTTAGTTAAAGTAGATTTAAATAAAGAATATAAAATTAAAACTAATACTTTTAACTATATAATAAAAAGATAGTTAAAGTAATATAATATTTAAAGGAAGCTATATTTTATTACTTTTTTTTTAAAAAAAATTTAATAAATTAAAAATTAACTATAATATATTTAATAAGAAATTAATAGTAATTATTAAAGTATTTAAATAGTAGTAATACTACCTTATTAGTATAAAATACTAAATATAAGTATTTACTAATTATAAGAACTTAGTTAGCTTTACTATTATTAAGGAATTTTATAAATATTAGATTAAATAGTTAGAGTTTATATTATAATTTAATATTTAAATTACCTATAAATAAAGATTAGAAAATAATAGAGTAAATACTCTTAGTAAATAGTTAAATTATTTATAAAATATACCTTTAAAAATATAAAGTATCTTTTAAACTACCTTTAAAAAAGACCTATTACTTTAAAAGTATTAATAACTAATAATAGTATTCTATATTAAAGTTAATTTAAAATAGAAGACTAAACTTAGAATAGCCTATTAAAAGCTATTTAATAAGTTTAAAGAGTAATTAATAGAAGATAAGAGTATATATTATTAAAGAAAGTAGCTTTTTATATTTAAAAGATTATAAAAAAAACTTATATAAAAGATTTATAAAGCTTTAGCTTATAGATATTAAGGAATTATAATAACTATAAAATAAATTAAATAATACTATTACTTTTTTAAAGTTAAAAATAAAGTTTAAATAGTTATCTAGAATTATAATAAGTACTATAAAAGTAAGATTACTAGATATAAACTCTATAACCTACTATAGCTATTAGCCTATTACTAATACTTAATAAACTATAGTAATTAATTAGCTTTAATTTTATTATTAAACTATTAAACTTAAAAGAATCTATAATAAAAGTAAAATATAATAGTATTTTAGTTATTATAAATAAGTTTATAAAGTATATATACTTTATTCCTTATAAGGAAGCTAATAATATAAATAAACTTATATATATCTTCTTATAGATAATTATTAGTAATTATAAAATATTATAAGAAATTATTTTAGATAAAAAGATAGTATTTACTTTAAACTTCTAGTAATTATTTATAAAATAACTTAGTTTAAAATTAAAGCTTTTAATAACCTTTTACCTATAAATAAATAAATAAACTAAAAAATTAAATTAAATTCTAGAATAATATCTTTATAGTTATATTAATTATAAATAAAATAATTAAATATAATTACTACTTATAGTATAATTTACTTATAATAGTATAAATATAAAAATAATAAAGGTATTACTTTTTTATACTAACTATAGCTATAAACTAAAAGCTTATAAAGAACTAATCTTTAGTTAAAAAGTATAATTAATAATAAAATAAATAACTAAGATTTAGAATTTATAGAAAGAGCTTTAGTAAGAACTACTTTTTATATAGGAATAAATAATAACTTATACTAATAGAAAAAAGTTAAAAAGACTAACTTTAGAAAAGGGAGATAAAGTCTATCTATTTTATAAAAATATTAAAATTAAATAATTTAATAATAAACTAGATTATAAAAAGATTAGATTATTTTAAATTTTAAAAAAACTTTTAAATACTAACTTTAAACTCTTACTATTAATAAAAATATAAATCTATTTAGTCTTTTATATATTACTTTTAAAACTAATATTAGTTAGTATATAACTTAAAATATAAGTTAAATTTAATAATAATAAAAAAGAATAAAAAGTTAAAAAAATTTTAGATTCTAAAATATATAATATTAATACTAAATATTTAGTTAAATAAAAAAACTATAATAATAAAAATAATATATAAGAACTTTTTAAAAATCTAATAAATTACTAATAAGTACTTTAAGATTACTAATAAGTAATTATAAGGAAAAATCTATATTAGTACCCTTTACTATAAAACCCTAATTAATTACTTTAAAAGCTTTACTAATATAAACTAATAAAGTAAACTTAAATATTTTAACTATAAAGTAATTAATTTTAACCTCCTCTACCTTTTTTATAGCTTCTAATTTATTTAAAAATTAGAACCTTTAGTAGATTATATCTTAACTTTAAAAAGCTACTTTATAATACTACTATTTTAAATACTTTAAATAAGCTAACCTCTTATTTAGCTCCTACTAATACTAAAATAAAGAGTTCTAAATAGCTTATAGCTATTTTTAAGTTAGTATTAGTTTATCTTTAATAGCTTCTTCTTTTTACTTAATATAATACTTCTTATTTATAAGGTATTATACTATTAAAGTTAGTTAAAAACTATATTAAAAGGAATAAAGAAAGTATAAACTAGAATTTAAGGATAAATTAGAATTATTATAGGATTAACTATAATAAATATAACTTATATAATAAGAATAACCTTTAGTTATCTTATAGGACTACCCTTACTTACTATATATAAAGTATAATATAGCTTTAAAACCTATCTTATTAATTAATAAAGTAAATACTTAATATTATTCTAATTTATATAAAGTATAAAGCTTAGAAATATATCCTAATATATTATTAGTATAAAGAAGATTACTATAAAGAAAATAAGAACCTAGCTAAAATAAATAATATAGGGAAAGGAACTTATTAAGAATCTTTAAGGATAAAGAAGTATAAAAAAGGGGAATAATATTATAACTCTAATAGAAATAGGAATAATAGTTAATTTTAGAATAGAATCTTATTAAAGGTTAGTATACTAGCTAGCTAAGTAGTATAAGAAACCTAGCTATAGTTATATAAGTAGTTTATTTAAATTAAATTACTAAGGATTACTAGGTTTTAATAGTAAACTTAGTAAGCTAATATTATAGATTACTCTAAATTACTAGAGGAGTATAATAAGTTAAGTAAGCTAGTAGTAAGCTAGGTTAAAGAACTAAACTATATAGATATATTTATTACTAGTAGATAGTATTAGAATAGGATAGCTCTTTAATAGTTAATCTAAGTATTCTTTTTAAATAGCTTTTACTAACTAGTAATTATTATACTATTTAGAATATTACTTAAATACTACTTTATTATATATTTTAAATATAAACCCTTTAATCTTTTAATTTATAAGACCTAGGAAGCCCTAATTATTATACTTTTTTTAATAGTAATTTCTTAATAACTTTTTTACCTCTTAGTTTAAAATTATATAAAAAATATATTTAAAGTTCTTATAAAAGTTTCTATAACCTTCTATTTTTAAAATATTTATTTTTTAAAGATTATATATTTATTAGTAAACTTTAAAACCTTAAAAAATAAATATTTAAAAACTATAACCTTATAGAGACTTTTATAAGGACTCTAAATATACTTTTTATATAATTATAATTTAAATATTAAAAGAGTTATTAAGAAGAAAGTACTCTAAGAAGGATGAAAGAAATTTGTGTGGCACGTGCGTAGGTGTGAATTTTACTAGGGGGGGGCTCTGCTTCGTTTTTCTCAGACAGTGCATGTTTGTGAGTCCTATACAGGGGCTCTGACGACTCCGCAACACAACATGATTAGATTCTATTAAACTCGCGACGTCCCGCCGAAAAGTCGTGAGTTACATTGGGTTCTGACAGGAATGGGCATTTCAACATGGAATGTCCACAATTGGAACGTACTACTTAGCATTTTCGAATGTTGCGACATAAGCTGCGGGAGAATACTACTGCATAGCTGACAAGAGCCAAGTCATTAGATCCTCATGGTTCTTTGTTTGGTGCCTAATTATGGCACGTGTGGCGTCTGATCATGGCAAGGGCGCACGCGGGGTTCAGCTGAAGCGGGTGCGTCTGAGACTTATTCTCAACACCGACTAATTATGATCAGGTTTGGATTCTCGCATCGTCTTTCAAAGCATCAACCAAAAGAAATCCGTTCATTTTTGGCGACAGACTGGTAACGTAAGAGATGACAGACTCAGACGGCCAAGTCAAAGTCACGGCCCAGTGCCTCTGCAAACAAAACACACATATCGCCGTGGTGCCACGCTCGTCTCTTCCCTTGATAGCGACAGCATGCCACTGCACATCATGCAGGAGGTGCACCGGCGCACTGTACAGCTCCGCCATCTTGAAGTGGCCCGGCGATGACAGCACGATCCGCGATTCGAACTTGAAGAGGTATGGCTTCTCGGAACACCTCACGGTACTCTTCTGTGGGACGTGCTCCAGCCCCATGTTCTTCGAAATGCACAGCGCGAAGAGCTCCAACTCGGGGGGTACGCCAGCGGCACAGTATGGCGTCATGACCGGGGCGCTCTCCAATGATGGGCCAGACGGTTTGGTCAGGACTGAGAATCACGTCTTCGTGGGGGATACCAAGGATGGAGGGATGAGTATGTTTATGCGGACGCCCAATGGTGACGGCAAGGAGGCGAGGAGATGGATGGGTCTTACCTATAAAAGCGAGGAAGTTGCCTTTGACTGGCCAGCAATGCAGGTGTCAGAGATTGGGGTCGAGAACAAGGCTGTCGAGATCCCTATTCGCTGCCACTGCGGCGGTGTGGACCTGGTTTTCCAGCGATCGAGGGCAGAAGAAGAGTTCCGGTTGAAAGACAAGTCGGAACTACCATGGTTTGTTCACCCAGAGACGAAGAAGCTTATGGCTTCTATCGACCCGTGCGACTCGTGTCGGATATCCTCCGGCGTAGATTTCTGGGCCTGGACATTTGTATTGCTCAGACACATCGGCTTCGCTTCCAAGACGAGCGGCGACAAGTCCAAATTCCCCGACGATACTAGAAACCTGAAGGCAGCTGTCTCAAAGAAGGGCCAAGGCCGGGATCCAAGGCTGGGCACGCTTGAGTACTTCGCCAGCTCAGAAGACGTACAGCGGTACTTCTGCTCACGCTGCTCGGCTAGCGTATTCTATGCTGTGGATGACAGACCCGAACTGGTCGATTTGGCGGTGGGCTTAATTGACTCTGAAGATGGCGCGAGAGCTGAGAGCCTGTTGTGCTGGTCGATGGCGAAGACGCTCCCTAAGCTTTTGTGGAGAGATGACATGCTGAATGGGTGGAGGAAGCATTGGCTCGAGTCTGTTGAGGCTGGAGCGGAGGCTCACAGGAAAGGCAGGAAATGATTCAAGTATGGGCGGAGATGGCAGTGAGGAGCAAGATATTAGGAGTGATCATTTCGAGGCCGTGAAGACGATGAAAGCTGGGTCTGCTTTATGCTTACCATTAGCACTTGGTCTTCACACGGGATGCCTTGACTTGCTTGAAGGGAATAACTGCGTGTATGATTTCTATGATCTTACCAAAGCGCCCTTTTCTATTTGTATCAGATGAATCCGTCTTATTCTTGCCCGAAAAATGCTATACATTGTGTCTCATTTCACCGTCCATACGTCACACCTGACTTCAGTTCGTTTTTGCTTTCTCCGCCTGCAACTGTGCAATTATGCCGCGACCGGCCAAGGCGCCGCCATAGATCGCAGTCGGAACAATCCGCTCTTGGGACGCTGCATCTCCACAAGCAAATACACCCGGCACGCTTGTCTCGCTGTACGGCAAGTTGGCCTTGATCTCACCCTGTCGGCCCGTCTCGAGCCCGAGCTGCTTCACAAAAGGCCCATTCATCTCAATTGGTGGTTGATAAACCTATGATTTTCATCAGATTCTCGATCGCTTGACTGTTACACTCTATTTCCGGACTTACAACGTAAGATTCTTCGAATTGAGTCCCATCATCCAGTGTCACCATGAGTTGCGATGTGTCATCCGAAAGCATTCTAATACTCCTGATGCGACGGCTTTCGATGGTTACCCTTGACTCAACATCGGGTCTCCACGAGCTGGCTTTGACCTTGGACGCGAACTCCTCTTCCCCATTTGTGTAGATCCGCAGGCTCTTCGAGAGCTGGAGCGCCGTGTTCCCAACCTCGGTAACCGCTTCCATGTTGTCGAACGCCTTAAACGCAAACAGGCCAGCTGAGTTGCCTTGGTCCTCATATCCGTGGCAGAAAAGATCCGGGAAACTGACATCAAGTTAGCCTCGACGACCTTGACTTTGGGTGTTCACTTACACTCCGCGGCCCCAGCAGAAATCAAAGCCCTCGATCTGGGGCAGGACGTCCTTCACACCGGTCGCAATGACCACCTTCCTCCCCTCGTAAACGTTAGCCCACCCGTCCGTAGCTTCAAAGTTGCCATTTTCGAGCTTCTTGATTGTTTCGATGTATGCCCTTTTGAATTCCACCGTGTCGTATCGCCTCAGTATATCACCCTTGGCTTTCATCCTGTAGGCCTCCGGGGCCAGATAGTCGCATCCTGGAACGCCATACATGTGGTGGGCTCGTGCGTTGCGATAGACACCAGAGTCAAACAAAATTCCGGTCCCCAGTTGTCTTACGATGGTGGATGCCACTGCCAATCCTGCAGGACCACCCCCAATAATCAGGACATCAACAGCTTTCGGGGCCATGTGGTAGGAGTGCGTTTAGATATGATAGTTCGGATGGGGATCAGAGGTGGGTAGAATTTTGTTGGATACTATGATTATGTCGCCAGGTGCAAGTAAGCATTAGACACTCCCTGAGCGGATCCATGCCCCGTGGACGGCGGCGACACAAGAGTTCTTATATATATCACCTGTTCATGATCATGTGGAGAGCACAGTCAGCTCCTTTCGGACATGTCTTACGTTCTCTCCCCGACGTTCCCTCTGGATCAGTGACTCGGGTGATTCGCAACGGGGTGATTTTCGGTGAGTTCCGGGGTTCGAGGAGTGTACTGACCCGCAAAATACTGTGCGGGTTCAGCGTGTTAGGGATGACTAATCAGGACTGCTAGCCTAGCCTACACTACACCATTCCCCTCTATTCTTCCTCCCCTAGCCTAACTCTAGACAAC